>JAQGBD010001298.1:0-17186 GCA_034698165.1 Punctoribates punctum | reverse complement strand
ACTATTCCATAACTCATAGAATATTTCTTAAGACACGTTTCGATACAAATGAGTCAAATCAAGATTAGAATGACTTTCATATCAGTAGAGAGGGTTTACATGTGAGTGGAAAGGCCTGACCTATGGAACGGCCCCTATCACATTATTGTTAACAAATTTATTCAAGTATTGAAATGCTATTGATTTTAATGTTGCTTGTTCACTCCACACAAAATGACAGTTATATTAAATTCCAACAAATTCTGTAAAACCTTTTTGCTATTTCGATGAGCTTTAAGAGCGAACTACAGTTTCTACAGTTTCTCCAGTATTTGGTTTATATGGTTATAGAGTCTGATTGAAAGGATAGCCATTTCGTCGCACGAGTGTTGCATCACTGACACAGTCGTCGCCCACTTCTTTGATCAGTCCTACAAAACACCGAATGATTGCAAATAAAAATCTTGAATTCAGTTCATGTGAAACACACTCTGAGTTGAGACACAATTGAAACTCAAGTGAAAGTCCTTTTGGTTTAACACTTTCTATGAATACTTTGCCAACAAATAAGCCATTTATCTAAAGTCCATCTCATCGTCGGAGGAATACCTCAAATGTGAGTTCATTTCCACTCCTTATAAATTTTAAATTCACTTAATATTTTGGTTATCATTTAATTTTTATGATTAGCAAGGTAAAATTTATTTTTTTTATGATCTAAAATTATCTTGATATTATAATTATAAGCAATACACACATTAGAATATTTTGCAGATAATATACGAAATGAATAAATCTTAAGGAAATGGTAAAAATGCAAAAACTGTAGCATAACTATAGGTTTGACCAGGTGAGGTTATCCCAATATTTAACCAAAAAATAAAAGAAATAGTTGCAACCCAATATTTGCATGCTTATATCCTAACTTTTTTTTCATAATTTTGCCATGTTCATAATGAAAAACAATGAATAGTATCATGTTTTTTTGGTATAAAAATAGAGTTTTTACGTTTAAACTTATATTATTGCCTAGTTCCAACTTTAGATTAAAGAGTAAGGCTCTTCCGCCTCCTTTTCCTCATTTCTATATTTTTTTAAAATTCTCTAAATGTTAAAACAATTGACATATTTTAATGTCTTTTCTGTCGATTTATAACAGAATTAAAAAATATTCCAATATTTAGCTTCAAAGATAAAGAAGCATGCACAAATATTTCAATTTATTAATCAAAAGTACTTAAGAATAGTCAATATTTAGCAATGTTGAAGGAGCATGCTGAAATAACCTAATTTTAAAACTTATAGTAAAGGAATAATATCAACTAATTAATAATGAATGAACTTGGTTGTTTTTAGAACACAATTATGATCAATCAAAAGAAAGTTTCTCTTACTTAATATTAAAGAATTATTTCTAAATATATGCATCTATTTAATGATTTATAGAAGAAAACGGAAAAGATTTTACATAATTCACATTTCATACGATTGCAGTGAAGCGAATGAAAAGCATTTTTTCACCATGTACATTTCAAATTTTATTCATTCGATAAAAATTGGTTTTCAGTATATATTCAGAGAATAAACTTTATATCGAATCCATAAAAAATCAAATTTGAAACGAAAATAATAAAAAAAAACATAAAATCATAAAATTCTTTACAATATTTTAGTCATTTCAATAAAATCTTGATTTTTATTTTTGGCCAAATATTAAGAATTTGTTTTTAAATATCATTGAATTCCTTTTTTTGGACGAATAAAGACATTTAATAATATTTTAAACTTTAGTTTCTATAAAAACTTATTTACTCAATATTTTTATTGATATAAATTATTAAAATTGTCTTAAATTACAGAATTTTGGAGACAATGGGAATCTCATGTCATTTAAATTTAGTCATATTCTTGATATTGGTTTTGACAAAATCACTGTTAAGTCAACCAATTATGGAAAATGAGCGCAAACCCAATTACCAAGATATAAATGAATCAAATCTGAGATATTTAATAGCAAAGACACTTTCTCGACACCCATTGGGTATTTTGGGTCACATAATAATCCAAGCGGTAGATAAGGCAGAGTTGGACGGCCCTATACCAGGCAATTATATACCCGTCCTATTGTGATGTTCACGAACTCGAAACTATTTAGACATTTATCGAAAATTCGAGTTTTTGAGTATCACTTGTTTAAGAGGTTTTTTTAGTAATAATTATTGTCTTAGATTCGGTGTCAGTGCGGGACAGGCGTTACCAGACCTCCAATCTGAACGATCAAAGTTTTCTCCGATTCGGTCGAAGCAATTATAGGAACAGCAAACGACCCAAAGATAGCTATGACTTAAACGACACGTCTTTCCTCCGTTTCGGCAGAAGTCGGACCGAAAGATAAGTGACGTTTTGAAAGAAAATATTTATCATTCATTAAATTATTACAAATATTCAGTAAAAGCGAACAAATTGTTATAATTTGTAAAATAATAATATTTTATTCGAATTGAATGTAATTTAAATACAAATAAGTAATGAATTTAAATGTTTTCAAAGTTTAGAAAATATTGGAATTTCTTTGAACTTTGAATTTATGTGAAAATTCGTATAAATTATAGAAAATAAGAGATTTTATGTATTAATGGCTTCAATGAAAATATTCTTCATTTTAATTATTGATTAAATTTTTAATTATTTTCAAATTTCTTTCGAATAATAACTTATTCTTAAATCGAGAAAACATTTTAAATAATATTAAAAACCATTTGAAGTGAAGACTAATTTCGGGGCCTTTTCTGCATCTGTCGGCTCCGGTAAATGTCGAACTGTGGGGGCGCCAAATTTGAGTCGTCCCCCTCCTGGTCGTCCTCGTCTTCATTCATAGATCTTTTACTGGTGTTAGCGTTTTCTGAGGCGTCGATTGCAAGATTGAAAAATTTGCGGCCGTCCTGTGCGGGCAGACCCTCTGGACGAGGAGTGGAGTCAAGTGTTGAAAACTTTGTACGAATCAAATTCATGAGATCGTCGATCGACACAAACGGACCCCTAAAACACGACGGATGAGGCAATTGAGCCAATAGTGTGACCACTGCTGGCGGCGGCGGAAACACTCCTCCGGGGATCAGATTTCCGACTGAAAGAGAAATTCAAATAAAAATATCTGTATTTCAAACTCTAAGATAAATATTTACTCGGATTCTGTTTGGGTTTGAAGGGAACCATTTGAGAGAAGTCAGGCTTTGGATAAGTGGTTAGACTGGAGGGCAGTGCTGTCGACACAACATTGGCGACCGCCGGAGCGAATGGATTGTTCTGATGCTGTTTCACGACATAACCGATTGACTTGAGTTCAGTTTGAGAACAGGGCAACAGATTCTGGAACTTATAGCGATCGACGAGCCATGCAGTCTCTGAGGTCTGTTTGTTGTAGCGCTCGATCGCCAGCGCTCTCCTCTTCTCTACTTTAATAACACTCGAAAGGTCTCCGATATGACACTCAAACTCTAAAAACTTATTCCATACTTCTCTGCAGTTTTCGCAAAGAAAAAAATTTGATTAAAATTATGTAATCTTTGGAATTGAATGTCAGATAAGTAAATGCCTCCAAACAAGAGAAGGAAATGTCAATTAAATACTCGTAACGCACAACAGGTATAGAATACATATTGAGAGTTACGTTTGATCAATGATTTACTCTAAACGGGGGTCGACTCTCAGATTTTGTATCAAAATTAAATGAAAAGAATTTGTTTAAAACTGATTTGTGAGACAATTCTTTAGAATTGTTTTGCGAAGAATCGGTTTCACGATTTAAAAAACGCTTTTATTGAGAGTGTATTTGTTTTCCTGGTTTATTGGTTTATAGGTTCGATTCAAATTTTTACCCAATTTATTGCCTTATTCTCCACTAATTGTTTCGGTTGCTTATAGATTATAGAAAGTTATATATTTTGCCTATAAATAAGTTATTAAAACAAATTATATATGCCATCAAAGACCTAATAATCTGATAATATATTAAAACTGTTATTATTATTCATAAGAATAGCTTTTATATTAGACTCGAATCAGAAATAAATATTTGAATCGTTTGTGGTCTCAAAATATTTCTCAATATTTTCCAAATAAATCGATTCAATGATTGAGAAGTTTAAGTAAATAACAGTTTCTCTGAATATTTATTTAATAGAAAATAAGGCGAATCAGAGGAAATTCAAACCGTGTGTTAGACAATGACTTTGCACTGGATATGAGATGCTCTAAGAAAAAGCCGGAGCTTTGACTCAAAAGGGATCAATTATTATCTCTATTTTATTCAATAAACTCAAAGAAATGCCGAAATTTTTTGCTGTAAACAGTTTTCTTTGAAAATATGAATACAATAAAAGAATTTATATTCGAATTATAGTTTGAAAACAAAAACATTGAATCGATTATTGAGAGAATAAAATGTTTAAAACTCACAAAGACTTCTCTACGGGAAGTGTTCCGGTGGTCAGCACTCTCTCGAATAGTACTCTAATATTATTTTCTTCATTCAAATGACTTAAATAATCGATATATGAGAGAATGAAATCGGGTGAGTGTCCGAACTTCTTGAGTCCCAATTCGAATATCTTTGAGGTGACGTTCGCGTCCTTAACACAAATAATCGATTAATAACTGAATTTCAGAACATTTGGTACAAACTTTGCTGCAGTAGTACTCCATAAGAGCCGCTGCCGTATATATTTCGTGTCCACAACGAGTGTCTTCACGCGCTCTCTTGAACACAGTTCTGGCGGTTGCGATGCTTTCTGTGCGTCGCCTAAACTTCATGTATTGGATATAGACGAGAGTCGGGTCGAAACCTGTGGTCTTTATGTCTAATAACTTCTCATATATTTTGATGGACTCATCCTTTCGATTCCGAGACTATATTTGCAAATAATTTAATCAAATATTCAAATGATTGAGAGTTAAGTCAGACCTCTTCGAAGTCGGCGTAAGCAAAGTTTAATAAAGTATTAGTGGAAAGGAGTGAAGTGGTTGCCCTCTCGTATATGGAGGAGACCTCGTCCTGTAATGACTTGTGTGCATTCATGTCTCCCTTTTCGGCCATCATTTTGCTCTTTTCATCCAAATATGAGGCGAATTCGTACCACACGTCCGGGTGATGGCCCAGACATAGGATGCACTGCTCGTAAGCGAACTCAACTGAATGTCGAATAAGATTTGCAATTATTTGGAAATAAAAATCTTTAATTTGATTCAAACCTCTTTTGATGACTAATGAGATGTCTTCAGTCTTCAAAGGATTACTTTTCTCCCACTGAATGTATTTCCTCCAGAGTTCCACTTGTTTTACCTCATCAGCAGTGGTTTGAGGCGGAACAGCGGGCGCTGTTCTGTTAAGCCCTCGGGTGACGGCTTCAAACTCTTTGGCCACTCGTCGAGCATTCATATAGTCTTTGGATCGGTCGGCGATCATCTTCTCCGCAATCATTTGATTAATACTCTGATGTGATGTAAACAAAAGTGGTGTCAATTAATGGCTTTAAAGTGGTTTAAATGACTAAAGACCTGTTCATAAGTGATATAGTCTTTCCAAAAGGCTTCGATACTTGTCATGGGATTAACGACTCCCCTTTGATATACTCTTCGGACTGCAGTTATCTTTTGATTTTCAGCATAACTTCCGACGGCTTCAACATTCTTCAGGAACTGGACGTAATCGTTCCAAATAGGATACGACTGAATATCAATACCAATCTTGTCGAGAGCGAAATCATATGCCTGAGCCATCTTCTCTCTGAACGTAGACAAAGAGTTCTTTGTTTCCTGAGTACAATGAATCGCAATTAGTTTTAAGTTAATGAAAGGGTCGGACCGACCAATAAAACTCACTTTAATATAACTTAAATAACATCTCCAGAGATCAATATTGAGAACTTTGATGAGACAGCGCTGGAAAAGCTGATAATGGATCAGAAGAATAAATGAGTGACAATCAGATCAATGGATTGGACTGAATGTGAATACCTTTTCTACTTTATCGTAATTTCGAGTTTTCATCTGTCAATCAAATAAATACACAAATTATTTCAAATCTTAGTTTTTTTTATAAATTTTATTTGAGATCAATATTGAAGTGAAAACAATTGAAACTCATTAGTCATTGAATTCAATTTGTTTGTAATTTGTATAGAATTTTATGTAATTTTGTTTACAATCAAAGCTCTAATGATTACAACTCTTGAGAACAAATTGCGAAACAAATCTTCATTTAATTGTTTGACTTTTGCTTTGAACCTAATTATTGTGACTTAAGATTAATTAGAGTTAAACTCATCCATGAAATTAAGAATTCAATTATTTTTGGTTCAACTGAGAAATTATTCCATTAATTCAATGATTCGTATAATTAATTATTCGATTGGATCTGCAAATGAATCGGATTATCATTTCATTAGAAACCAAATCAATGAAAACTTAAGAAAATTTGTTGAAAGCCTTTGTGACACACATTCGGAATAATTTCTATTCCCAACAGTTTTTCGTGAAAATGACTAAAATAGGAGATAATAAATGGGAGCAATTGTTGCCATTGCTATGATTCGAGTGATTGAAGTGATTGGAGCAATCTACTTTTTCTACTTTTTCTTTTTCTTTTTCTTTTGACTGAATACTTATTCTCATTAAAATGCAAATTAAAGTTTAGTTTCAAAATTCGAGATAAAAACAAATTCTGTTCATAAAAATCAGTTTAATTATTATTTAAATTTCCAAAAGTTATGAATCGATTCCTGAATCCAAAAATATGACTGAAGTGGAACATCAGCTTTTCGTCATTCAAATGAACCCGACTCTAAATAATTGATAAAACCCTGATTTCTATTTGACTGCGGCAATAATGTTGCTATTCTTCGCAATAAATTGGTTGATGGCCAATATAATAGAGGAAAGGACCCCCTCATAAGGACCCCACCCCTCATAAATATTTCTAAACTATTATTCAAGTACTGATAAAAAGATAAATATCCAGAACGGGTAGTATTGTAATTTAGACTCAAATATTGAGCCCTTCCCATCTAACCCTAGTTATTAGCCCTTCTTATTCTATCCCCAATTGATTGAATCGATTGAAACAAATACCAGAAAAAGTTGTCAAACATTCGATTAATTAAAAATAAATTAATGAATAATAGAAGAGATTTAGATTTTTATTGAACTTTTGTTTGAGTCAAATGTTTAATAATAACTTTATTTCATTAAAAGTACGATATTTTCAATACAAACCATTTTTTTAATCAATTGAGAGACCATTTAATACGATTAGCGACTGCTCTGACATAATATTCAAAAGACACGGCTTTTGTCAAACGTTTAATCAAATTAAATAAAGTCTGCGTTTAATCGAAATAATAAATCATTTGATTGTCATATCGTGACATTCATTTCCACCGATCACTGGGTTATTCAAATTGATATCTCCTGAGGGGAAGGCATTACTGGGGATCACTATTATTCTCTATCTTTGAATAAGGATTATTGAGCCCTTTGGCGATCCCTTTACGCCTATACTTTGATGGAAAGGTTTTTAAACCGAAGTTTTTGGAAAATTGGCTCCAATTTGGTTCCGGTTTCAACTAAATTAATGCAAAACGTATTTAAATAAATGATTTATTGCTTTGATTTCGAACTCAATGAAGACCTTTAATAAGAGATAACTACCAAATGTGAGAATAACGGACACAACCGGTCCTTATAAGTGCTTATAATTTAGTGTCTGTTCTGTGGACACCCACTTCACATGTTTTACTTATTTGCTGAGAAAATGAAGAAATTCGAACTCATATTCATTTGAGTGAACAGAATATTCTCATATTCTCAGTGACCGCAAAGAATTATAACGAGTCAACAATAATTAGGTTATTCGAGTCAATAATTATGGAACTACTGGTGCCAGACATCGACGCATACATCAAAGGAATTCATAACAAAACTAATTGAACCAATTTTCTCAACTTTTCATTCAATTACTCAATTTATACGAAATATTTTCCGAAAACAAAGTCATGGATTGACACTCAATCCAAATGATAACCAATTAATTCCCGAATATACCCGAATATACCCCAATACGGACCTGAGCTCAACCTTAAGTCCTACCCCTCTTCTGAAGAACCAAATATTAAAACTCAAGTAATTGGAGACATTCAGTGCAGAGAGTGGTTGTGTCCAATCATTTGGAGCTGACATCAAAAACATATTCCAATCAAAGTATTGGAAAATTGAATAAAACTAAGTTTAGAACAAATGTTTGATTTTTTCATATAAACTAATTGACGAATAAATTAAAGAAAATTTATTCAAAATTCGAAACTTTAAAGAAAAAAAAAATGAAACTGAATTCAGGAAAAAATTGTGGAAATGGAAGAAAAATCGCAGCGCAAGGGTTCAACTCATTTGAATTTGGGCTGAATTTTTGAAAATCAATTTATTTAAAAACTGTATTCACTTAAAGAGAACCCATTGATGGCTGTGTTTGACAGTTGTCTCGCAAGAGATGAAAAGTTGATATCATATAAGACTTTAATAAAATTGATTTAAAACACATTTCAAATAAATATTGAATTAATTTATTAAAAGTTTTTAATGAATAATAAATAGAGTGTTTTGGAAACAAAGCGAGCAATGAATTGGGGGACAGAATAGAAGGAAAACTGAATATGTGATAGATTACAACCTCATGTTCAATGAATATCTTCCAAAATCTTCCAGAATTGGGGAACTGAGTCACCAGTCGTTCGTAGAAATCCCGCGAATCCTCTATTCGTTTGCTCTGGAATTCGGTTCCAATCAATGGTTTAATTTATTGATTATAGTATTGGTTTAGAGTTAAGCCAATTATAATGTAAGGCATAATACCTGAGCGTCTTTGATGAGCACATTCCAGGCCTCGATATCGTAGGGGTTGTCCTGTAGTCTGATGTTTGCCTTAACCGCCCGTTCGCTCACATTCTTAGTGTTTGGAGTCATTGGAAAGGGATTTGAGTTGGAATTACTGTTAGTGTTATGACTGGTGTTTGCATTCAATTCGTTTGTTTTGTTCCGATTTGTCGGTGAGTTTTGGCTCATATGGTGTCCCGAATTGCGCTCAGACTGCGACCGGTTCTGTCCCTGACCTGAATACGAGTTCGGGCTATAGTTGTGGCCAACATTTGATCCAAATTTTCCCGAAGAATGGGATGAGTTCTAAACAATCGA
This sequence comes from Punctoribates punctum, assembly GCA_034698165.1. Taxonomy (NCBI): domain Eukaryota; kingdom Metazoa; phylum Arthropoda; class Arachnida; order Sarcoptiformes; family Punctoribatidae; genus Punctoribates; species Punctoribates punctum. Next base: position 7,964 of record JAQGBD010001298.1, on the reverse strand, counting down.
TAAAATTGATTCAATCAATAAAAATGTCTTCAGATTTGAAAACCAAATAAGAGAACAATACTTACGGCAAACATCACTTTGTGTGCCTTTAAGTCACTAAATAACTGCTCTTATGATCGGAAATCAATAAAACAATTAATGATTTGTGAACTGATTTAAGTAATAAATGTGTAAAATAATTATAAATTGGATTAAAAATTAAAACAATTATTGGAAAACATAAACAAATTAATAGAAATCCTTTGAAAGCAATACAAATGTCCTTCGATTACACACTTAAGGGGTCTTCACTTCATTACATACACTGAGTTCTCCACAAATTATAATCATTTAAATCACTCAATGCTTTCGTTTATTAATTATTAATAATTTATTCTTTAATTTCTTCGTATATTTCAATCAAATTAATAACTTTTGTGATAATCAATGACTCGAACCTTATTTTAATTTTCTTCACTTACTTTTTGGTACAATTTATTGAATAAAAGCCAAATGAATTGATAAAAATGAGCTTGGTAATGTCAGTGACAATATAAGTGTAATATCAGGTTTATTTGGATAACTTAAAGCCAATTAAAAATATAATACGATTTAAAATGATTTTAAAAATTAATTATAAATATCGACAAATAGTGAGAAATCCTTGAATTCATTTTCGTTTAGAGGTTTTTGTCTTATTTTTAGACTTTTTGTCGTCGTTTCCATATTTTGCCTCAAGATTTGCGATCATATCATCGAAACCACTCTTTTTGCTTCTTATGGCCAAAACCAGATCTTCTTCAGAACTCTTCATTTTCTTTGACTGTTTTTCGGCCATTTTTGCCTCTTTTTCAGCTTTTTTGGCCCTCTTTTCGCGTTTTTTCTCCGATTCATTGGAAAAGTTTTCATATTCTTCGACTTCTTTGTCATCAATCAACTGTTGGATGAGTTCTCTGGTTCTGATTTCGTCGAATCCAATGACACACTGACTGATTAAATCCATATCTCCTTTAAAGCGATTGTAATAAGTCTTCAAATCCTGTTTCTCGTCATCAGATCCGATATATTTCTTAATGAAATTATCGATGTCTTTGACACTGATTTTAGGGAAGAGTAGTCTCCAGTATTCACTCCAATCGGCCTTTGATTCAAAAGAGTCGTCACTCGGGATAATACCCGTCTCATCATAAGTCTCGCGAAGATTTTTATCACTCAAAATGTAGTGAATTTTATTCAATGTCTGAAACGCTCTTTTGGCGGATTCCTGGTCTTTGTCTTCGGCTCTGTCCGGATGTACTTTGAGAGACAGTTTGCGATACGCGCTCTTAATCTCATTGTCTTTCGCCGTCTTCTTTACGCCCAAAATCTCATACAAGTCATCGCTTCCGAAGTATTGCTTACAATCATCCAAAAGACCCATCGCTTCGACCAATTGTCAGAAAATTGAGTTTAAAATAATGAAAGACTTGACTCAAATCAATGTCTCAGTTGTCGTCAAATCAGTTGTTTAGCGCGAAATTTCAATCAATTTGGAGACAATCCCTTCACACAAACGACGAGCAAAAAAGGGAGAAATCGTCACTAAATCACTGAATCATAATTCGGCCAAAACTTGAATCAACTTTTGCTTATAGATTATTGCCTTTTAGTAGCATTTAAAAGTAGCATGCTTATCTTATTAAACAGCTTTTAATTCGGTATTGAGTATTATGTATTTGCCTTCACATTAGTTCTCTAAACTTGTTAAACTGTTTTTCAACTATTAATAATTATTACCCAAAGTTTTAAAATTCAAATAGAAAATGGATTAAATGTACAACTTTTTGAGAAAGCACATTTTGGATTAATAATGAATCATGTTTTAACAAAAAATATGGACCCTGGTTATTTATTGTGGAAGTTTCCACAAATTAAAGGCTTGAAATCCGGTGCCAATGAGTTAAGGAAAGCCTTCCAAACATTACGTATTGTGTGTGAGATGTCAGCAGAGTTTGTGTTTGACGTGAAGTGAAATAAAGCTCTTCAGGTATTGAATACAATTGACGTCAAACCTGTTGTGCCTTCACTTGAGTTCAAAACTTCATTCAATTTAATGCTTTTAATGCCTCTGTTTTTATATAACTTTTAATTTTCATTTCACTGTTTTTTGTTTTTCTCTATAATCAGATTATTTGTTACAATATTTTTATATCAAATCCAAAGTTCAACTTTTTATCTGAAAAATTCAAATGTTTTGACTCTAGTTTTGAATCACAGCTCGCATTCAATCAAAGGTGAGTTTAGAGTTTTCACAATTTATTTCGGTTTTTGGTTAAATTATTTGAAGTGTTATTTGAGTCAATGCTTTCATTCAATAACTGATTTGTCGTTTATGTGGGACTCAAATGAAGGACTGAATCAATGTTTAAACTTTAAATATATATATTTTTGCAAATATTTCGCTATAAAAGTGTTGAATGTATTTGAATTCAAACAAAACTTTTTTTGCCAAACAATAGTATAATTGAGATCTGAGTTCAACTAAAAGTGATAATTAGAGGACAGTCTATACTCAAAGTGTAGGTGTTTTGAAAAACTTATGCAACATTTGAACTGAAAACCAGTTCCAAGACTACCGTTTCATTCATTTTATGTCTTTATGGGTTCGCCATTAGAACCGATCAAAAAATTCTTAAAATCATTTTCAACCCGAAGTCAAAGGCCTCTCAAGACTTCAATTAAGAGATAATTTAGTTTTGGCTCTGATTTAAACTCATTTAATATTCATTTATTCACTGATACTATCAATTGAGTGGATATTAGCGACAATTCTCAATGTCTTAACAACTATTGAATTGTCGCAAAACGTTTCAAATAATTTATAGTAAAGCAAAACACAAATGATTTCCTCTCCTCTTAAACCATCAAAAATAGTTTTACGCCTAAAAAACTATTTATAAAACCAAATGAAGAGAAAAATTTTCTGAATATTCTTCAATAGATTTGAAAATGCGGTTCATTTTATTCATTGAAATACTTCTGAGGCGTGACTTATAATAAATTTTTATATAAAATGTATGAAAATGTTTCACAATTTTTCAGTTTAAGTATATTCTCGATAAATAATATGTCGTTAAATGAAACAAAAGCTCACAAATGCCGACAATAAATGAATAAACGCTTTTCACTCAACTTATCAGCGATTCATTTGAGTAAATTGTTTGAAAGATGACCTGTCACATAATGCCACATAATGTCACTCAATATATCGATCAAATTAAAAGCCAAGTGTGACGCCTTTATGTTTACCTTAACTACCTCGGTATTGCTTCTCTGGATGATATCTCAATCCTAGATAACAATAATCCAAAGCCATAAAAGCATCCAGCAACTGTTGCTCTTTGAGCTCTTCAATTGGAGTATATTTATTCTCAAATTCCTGTTTACCATTAAATAAAATAATTCTGATTATGAAAAATAATCAAATGGCTTATCAAATATTTCGGGTATAAAATGACCCTCTTCCCTTCCCTTCCCTTCCCTTCCCTTCCCTTCTCTTTTCTTCTCTTCTCTTTGCCACTAAACATAACTTAATTGAATTTGTTTCGAATTGAATAAACAGTTATTAATTTCGTGTCGTTTCGGTCTTCAGACCTATTTATCGGACAAACATTTAATGTAAATATGTTTGAACTGAATTCAAAATTAATAGATTGCCTTCTTTTGCCCGAAATATTTAATTCTGTTCTCTTATTAAGGCTGTGAGTCATTCATTTGTCAAACTATTAGTTTCGGCGACGAAAGAAATTATCTTTTTTTTATAGCGCCGCCAATTAGTTCCAGTAGTGATCACTCGAAGCGACACCAAATGTCAAACTTAGTTAAACTGATACAATAAGTTTCCATTTTTCCGATCAATCATTTATAAGTTATAACTATTTCTTTTACTAATATTAATCCTAGAATAACCTTGGGGCTTACAGGATACGCCCAAGAATCTATATTTATACCTTTCTAGATATCTTGGTATTCTTCTTAATCTCTATTTAGATTGTTTTAATTGGTTTCGTTTGCAATCCGGGTGTTAATTGAGTTCGAAATTTTCACATTTAATAATATATTTATGAAAATTGCGTTTTCTGTTGATTTTAATGAGGATTTTGTCGTTATTTCGTTTAATTTTACTTAAAATGTGATTTCATATAATTAGAAAACTTAAATATTTTGCTAACTTTTAAAAGACTTCCGTTTTTTGTGAATCCATTAGTGATTACTTCCAAAAAGTAATATTCGAAAGTATTTCTGAATTTGTTTATAGAGTAATAAATTGTCACAAATTATGGTCTTTTGATAAGAATTTATCTTTCAATCCATAGTAATAAAGATTAGTTTGTGTTAATATAGCTGAGAGTGTGTCCTCTCTTTTGATATTTCAATCGATTGGCAAAAAAAAAGTTTGAATTAAATGAATTGAAAACTATTTTTGTTTTGATGTTCCGCTAATTTGAACTAATTTTCTGATGTGTTTATTATTAGGTTAGAAATGCATACAAAGTGAGTGTCTGTGTGTCGGCCAACTGTGCAGTCAGTCAGTTGTCTATCACTTTGTCTGCAGTGATGTCCCAAAAAAGTCCAGTCAATGGCGTGAATGGCCTCAACTCATGCAAGTGCTGTCCCTATGGCTTCCATATAGACACTGATTTCGTCAACTATTGCGAAACGCTTTTGACAGCCCTTTACGGCACTAATAAACGGATTTCTCCGACACCTAACTGTCGGTCCGCTAATTCGTTGCGCCGTAAAATCAATTCAGCCTTTTCTACGCTCAACTCGTGTTCCGCTCAGAGCGCAGCCACCGATGCATTCCTTTCTTATTGTGATTATAACTACAATAATATTTCGTCTAATCATCAGAACATTCATCAAAACAATGGCTTCAGAAGTCAATCTCCTAATCAGAAAAATAGTTTGGATAAGGAATCGATAGACTCTTTAATCAATGACTACAGTTTGGGAGATGTCGTCCATCGATTCGAAGAAGCCTACAATGAGTCCAATGAAACCCCCAGAAGATTGTCTGTTGTCAGCGAATGTGAACCTCTGAACAGGCATTCAATGATTACGGAATCAGAAAAGGCTGTATCACCCGTCTCACAGCCGGTATCACCCGCTCCTTCTTCGTGCAACTCAACAAATATTTCACGAATGGTTTTATCACAAATTCGCGATCAAATGGCATTGAGTTCGACTCGAGTTAAAGAACTTGAAGATCAAGTGAAAGACATTCCAAACCTAAGACAAAAAGTTATTGTTTTGAGAGAAGAAAAGCGACAATTAATTCAGAAACTGGAGGGCGAGTCATATGATATCAACCCTATTAATGATCCTCAAAACAGGTCTCGACTCAAGGAGTTGGAGAAAATTGGTTTAATTACTCCTCCAGTTATGAGAAGAAAATTCTTAATGAAAACAGACTCAGACACAGAAGAGGACGAATTCGGTGATCTGTGGGTTCGGTCTTCGCCTCCGCCATCAAAATTAATTTCATCCAAAAATATTCGAATCGAAGAACTTAATGAGAGAATGGAATCATTAGATGAAAGGCCACAAAAGACTCAATTGATTTCCGTCGCCACAAATACGGATACTGTCGTCAAAACACAGGTCAACAGCTCTACAAATACCAATCAAAAGATAAAGAGTGAAAACAAACTGAGTTTAGACGTTTTAAAGTCAATATCAATAACACCAGATATTGTGGCACCGGTGGTAACAACCACTGTATCCAAGCGCTCGATCGGCATTTCTACGAGTCTGGCGCCGAGTCTTCCCCGAAAGAGTATTGCCATCGGAACAGAACTCAAAAGTGTAGATATCATAAACGCTCGGGAGTTGGAGGCAAACAGACCCGTATTGGTTTCCTGGGGAACTGACCCGATTCGGGCCGACTTTAATAACGTTCAGTGCCAGGCGTCGCCCAAACACATAGACGTCGGCACTAAAACTGAAGTACCGAATGTGAAAAGCGTTGGCGTTCTCTGCGGTGCAAAAGATTTCGGTTTAAAAGTCAATTGGAGTCAAACCGAAAGAAAGGTTTTTAGCAATAAATGCGTTCAGTCCTCTCAGGGCTGTCCTAAATGCGAACTCAAACAAATGGAAACCATTGGTGTCGGAGATAACAATGTTTATGGCAATGGTGTCGATAAATCGGTTACTACTGAAAAAATCATTACTGGGGATCGACCCTCCAGTCTGGAGGGACTTCTTAGTGTTTCTCCCGTCTCGAGGACCAGTTCTGCCCAAAGCATCCGTTTGTGCGATAAATGTAATGATGCCATCAATTCTGTGGCTAAAGATTTTGTTGTCGGCCCTAACGATAAAGTGCTACAATTGAGTCCAACCGTTCAGAGCCGTATCCCTCGGCCTATTCATAGCACCGGCTCTTTGGAGAGGCGAACAATTGAGGACAAAATTATAGAGGAAACGGCGAACGAGATTTTGGTCTATAAAAATCCGAGCCTAAGTGTGGGTTCGAGTCCTGTCAAGAAAAGCCCTCCCCTTCCAATCAATAATTTGCCCCCAAAGCCCACTTCATTTAAGGACTTCAGTCCCAAAACACCCGACGCTATTAAATTGATTGATGAAGTCTTTAGAATCTCGGAATCAGATGAGTCTGAAGAGGAAAGCAGTTCTTCTGATGAGGGCACTTATGAGGTCGAAACTGGAGCCGTGGCTAAGCCTGTGTTACGAAAAAGAGTGGAGCCCTCGAAAGAAATTAATGCCGCCCTCAAAGTTCTAAACGATAACCTCATAAAACCAGAAAAGACCAACAAATCTGCATTAGTATGGCATCAGATAATTGTTTACTCTTTTAATGATTTGATTCTTTTTTTAGTCCAAAAGTTTAGCCATCATTGAGAAGGAGTGGTTCAAAGTGGCCGCCGATAAAGATTCCAATCCACACGCAGTCGAAGACTATATCGATTGTTTTGAAACTTATTCCAAGCATTTACTCAATCGTGTCGTCAATTTGGACGACCAGAGCGGCAACACTGCTATACATTACGCCATTTCTCACAACAACTTTGATATCGTTTCAGTACTTCTCGACTCTAAAGTCTGTGACGTAAACAAAACAAATAAGGTTTGAATTATTTGGAAAGCCATTAGTTTTTTACTTAATTGACACTTGACTTGAGCACAGGCGGGATATACGGCCACAATGTTAGTCTCTTTGGCCAAAGTCACTAATCAAACACAAAAGGCTGTCATCCGACGACTCTTCCAATTGGGAGACGTCAACATCAAAGCAAAATCAGTGAGTAGTGGCCAACACTTGAGAGACAAACTGTTCTATTAACTCATTTTCTTATTAACAGAACGGACAGACGGCTCTGATGCTGGCGTCGAGCCATGGACAGTTCTTCACTTGCAAAATCTTATTGGAATGCGGGGCTGCCATCAATATGCAGGACAACGACGGCTCGACTGCTTTAATGTGTGCGGCAGAACATGGACACACAGATGTAGTCCGACTCCTGTTGTCTCATCCAGACTGTGATCCCACTATTGTTGACAACGACTGTTCCACAGCACTCAAGATAGCGATGGCTAACAATCACAACGATATCGGACTAATGCTATACGCGTCCACTTCTATGTTGAGTCGGGGCTCTTCTCCGTACGCATCTCTGCGCAGAACACAGTCCAAGGCTATCGCTGCCAGTCTTCGTCGGACCGGTTCCTTCAGTTATGGTCACTCGCGAGTGACGCCTCACACATTCCAATTGGCGCCATCGCCTCCGCCCCGTTCCCGACACTCTTCAACATCGACTACGAGATCAGCCAAAACATAGTCTCGAATCAAATCTTTTCGAAAATAATTGGAACTAAATGTCAGCTCTCGAACAGCCCTTACTTTCATCTAATTATTAATTTTATATTTTTATTGATTAATGAATTTAAAGCTATTTCAATTTGGCTTGAGACTAAAATTTTCAGAGCAG
>JAQGBD010001297.1:0-17201 GCA_034698165.1 Punctoribates punctum | reverse complement strand
AGAAACCTTGGCTAAAACCTTGGCTGAGACCTCTGCTTTGAAAATTTTAGTCTCAAGCCAAATTGAAATAGCTTTAATAAAAATGATCTAGAATAAATGCCAAGAATGAGAAATTTAAAGTGAATACTATCTTATCAAGATCATTTTGACGAGCTAGTCATTTATGTATTCAAAGTTGAATCAGGGCAAATTAAGCAATTATTTATAGCTTGCGATTGTGAAATGGGAAGGAATTAAATTCTGTTCCACTCTCTATATATTCTTGGTCTTACATCACATATGTGTAGTCATGGGAACGGGATGTTTACGCATATTCTGTGCGATTCTTATTTATTTATTTTTGTTATTGAATTTCTCCTTTTGATTGTGTTTTGTCTTTAATTATTAGGAATTTTTCAATTTGATAAGCTTTACAACTTATATCACCTAGCTCAAATAAATAAACCAATAAATATTATATATTTTCATATCAATTATTCGGTGCAAATGTACTCTTAGTCATTTAAATCAGTGAAAAACCGGTAATAAATAATTTGTTTTTAGCCTTAATTTGGAAATTAATTGAAATCTATTTTTTGGAATATCCCACACAATATTGCCCTGAAAAAGGAGCTTGTTAACTGTGTTCCAGGAAAATATTTCCTCGTCATTCCCTAATTCTACTTTTTCACTATTGAAAAAAACTGATGAACTAATTACTAGTTTATATTTATTCAAAACGAAAGCTGAATATATTTGACCTGAATTTGTGTGAAATGTTTAATAACTAAAACAAGTGTTGCACCGATTGTTCTTTTTTTGCACTGAATAAAGACCTTTCTTAAAAAAGTTATTGCCTCTGTGTTATCTTAAAATCTAATCTTGATAAAATTATTTTAAAACTCGTTTTTCAAATCAAAGTATAATTATATTTAATATCAAATTATTCAATGATTTTCATCAATGGATTCAACCATCAGTTCTTTAAATATAATGATCTTTGAATTCAAGGATGAATTTAAGTGAGCCTTCAGTTGAAGAAACAACTTTTAACTGGTTTATAGTGATCTATAATTTAGTAAACTTAGTCGTTTTTGGTGGCCTTCAAGTCCAATGTGAATAAATGTGTTTTTTATTGCATTTTTTAAACAATAATTGTTTCGTTGGGTTAAAGAAGAATCAGTTGTTTTCTTATCAGAGGAGAGGAGTGTTGTCTCATATTTTTATTGATGTCTCAAACATCCAGTGCTTTGTGTTAAATATCGGCTCCAATTGAGTGAAGTTTTCACTTTCATTACTCCTTTTGCTTTGGATGTGAAACAAAACTCTTGAATAATACGAGACTTTAAGAGAAGTCAAATATTAACCAAATATTGAAAACAATTTTCTTCATTAAAAAGTATTTTTCTTTGTGTTATGAATAATAGTAATCAAGTTTTTAGTAGTATTTGTGATTCACCTCTTTGGGTAAGTTTTAGCCTTGATCAATTATTTCCTCACATAAACCATTGTCTTTCACTTTCATCAATCAATTATTGCGAAATAATTGTCATTCATTTCCTTTTCAAACGTCTTTCTGTTTAAAAAAAAAGTTGAAAAGAGATTCAAATGTTTAACAGGTTTTTGAAAACTAAACAATCCTTTCAGAGTAGGAACAGGTGAGAGGAAAGGTGTCTATTATTGGCCATTAGTATCAGGGATAGTTTATTGCTTAACAAAAGCTGTTTTCTAGAGACTAGAAGTCTGGGTAAGGCGAGGGAGCCCTAACATTAACCCAATGCCACTCAGCCTCTCAGTGGGACATCTCTTTATGTACAAGTTGTGCGATACCAGGTTGGGGTAGACCCACAATATTGAAGGCAATTGCATATCTTAAGACCAGGCATCGCCAAGGGAAATATAGCTCGGGAACCCCCCTTGAGATCCAAGTTTTGACAAAACACCCCCTGAGATCGCGAAAAAGTTGGAGGGTTATTAACGATTTTATACCCCCCTAAATCCCCATGGGTTTTGGTCGGACAGAAAACTTGGACTCATCCTCCTAGATAGATAAAGCTGGATAGTTTGAAAAGTATTTCTGCAATCGGTATGTCTATCGCTCATTAAAATCTTGATTAAAATAGTGAAAAGTCATGATTAAGTGGAAAATATTCTGCTTATCAATTGATGTAATAATGTTTTTCAAAGTCACGGATCATTTTATTTTATTGAATGTAATTATAGATTAAATAATAAGTTATTCAACGCTTATAAATGTTACGAATTTTTTACGAGTTTTACAACACTTTCCATCACTTTATATAACTTCACTTTTACTGAAGGGAAAGCCTATTCTAAAGATAACCTTGATTGTTTAGCAATTAAATCTTAGTGCATTCGGTACATACCGGTCTACATTAGGTATAACAGGAATGTTTAAATTGCACCCAGGTCCATTTATGCTATTATTTATCCTTATCTCATTATGATCATTATAAAAATTCTTTAAGAATTAATTAGCAAGGTTAATTTTAATTGACTACAGGACAGTCAGCTGACTTGGAACACAACAGAGCCCCGTCTGACCTCATGTTTAGTTGAGACGGTGTTTGTGTGGGTGCCGTCGGCCTTCTTCTGGTTATGTATTCCTTACCTGATCTTCGATATAATCCGTTCCAATGTGAACCCTATCCGATGGAACTGTTATAACGTGTGCCGACTGGCGGTGTCGGCCGCCCTCACAATCATCACATTAGTCGACTTCATAGTCTGTCTTCTCAGGGAATTCCAGTTGGAAGACAGTCCCACAATAGCGCACATCCTCTCCACCGCCATATACTTCACCACAAGACTAGCGCTATGTCTGATCCTCTACTGTCAGAGGGTGTCCGGCATTCACTGCAGTGGATTAGTCTTCTTCTACCTGCTGTTGGAGCTGTTCTTCGGGACACTGACTGTGGCCTCCTATTCAATGGAAAGCCTCCGCCAGAGCCACGAATACGTTCTCTTCTGTATTGAGTTCGCATTGACTGTAATATTATTCGGGTTTTGCTGTTTTGCCGATCGGTTGCCGCCGAAGACCTTCAGCGATGAGAAGCTGAACGGCGAGTCTCGGGTCTGTCCCAAACATCTGGTCTCCTTTCCATCGAAATTGACCTTTTGGTGGGTCACCGGCCTGATTATGAAGGGCTGGAAGAACCCGCTGACCACCGATGACTTGTGGGATGTCCGGGGAGAGGACAGGTGTAGACATGTGTTCAAATACTTCAATAAGTACTGGAAGAGTGATAAATACGATGCGGCACAGGATGACAACGTTGTCTTCGAGTTGGGAGGGAAGGGCGACACAGCATACAAGTACAAATCGATCCAGAACCTGGACCAGAGCGCCGGCAAACCCAAAAAGACCCGACTCATGTCAATCATCGCCAAAGCGTTTTGGTTTTATTTCCTGACCCCGAGTATACTCAAACTGGTGGCAGATGTCGTACAACTGGCCAACCCTATGATCATGAAGTGCGTACAGATTTGTTCTTGTTAATTCTAAGTATTAACTTGTTGATTTTAGGCTTCTAATCGCGTTCACGACATCGGGAGAGCCGGATTGGCATGGTTATATTTATGCCGTCCTTTTTGTCTTCACTAATCTGTTTCAAAGTCTTATTAATGGATACCAGTCTCAGCGGATGTATGTGCTAGGTAAGAATTGTTTTATTCATTAATTTAGAACATGAATTTGATAGGAAAGTAATTTTTACAAAATTATCTTGGGTATAATTATTAATTTTGAATTGATGATAATTATACAATATTGAAAAAATATTGTCAATCTATGATTTGTGCCAGTTGTATTTACTAAATTGATAAGTTTACCTTATTCATTTGACGGGAAATATAAAATTACAGTTTTTGACCTAGCTCTTTTGACTGTACAAACTTTTTGACTTATTCTTATAGTCAAAGAAATTAATTATGTATTTATTAATTTAGAATAATATGAATTCGAAGTAATTTTTGCAAAATTAACTTGGTTACAATTATGAATTCACTAAAATTATACATAATTGAGGTAAATATTAACGAGAAAGAAGTTCTAGAGAGTTTCCCAATTGTAATAATTAAATGAACAAGTTAAACTTAATAAGTGGAAATTCTATATAAAATTACAGTTTTTGACCAAGCTTATCCATGATTTTATGCAAGCAACTTATTTTTAGCTTAAATTCGAGATGAAAAATTAAAAAAATATTGCATGATTATCTGGCTAATATTGAATTTTTGGATTAATTATCTAATAGTAAACAAAAATGAACTTGATTAAAAAAGACAAGTGGTCTGTAAAGTCCAATATAAAAACAATTTTACCATGGTTAAATGAATAATTCAACTTTTAATATGAAATTACAGTTTTTAACACAAAATAAATAAGTAGCAAATAATTTATAAACTTCACCTGTTTAAAGTTGCTTGTAAAAAATGCTGTTTAACAAGTATAGATTTACCAGGATAAAAAAATTAATTTATAAATTTATAATTCTGATTGATTGTACGATAATTTATCATGGTTATCAATCGAATGTTTAGATAAAAATGAACTAGAAATAATTACGCATCTTTTCTTCTTCCCAAATAACGTATAATTTTAACAAGTTTAAATAAATTCCTCGAATTTTAATATAAAATTACTGTTTGTAAGTCAAAAGTTGAATAAATAATAATTATTATTAATAACTAATAATAATAATTAATAAAATTGATTCATTTCACTCTCAATTAACTGATGAACATTGAAGTTTAGCAAGATAAAAATTATCACAAATTCTTTAAATTCTTTGAATAACCAATAAAATTACCTATCATTAAATTATAAACAAACTTGCTAGATTATATTTTAAAAATTACAGTTTATAAAATTATATACCTTGATCATTAAATCTAAAACTTGTTAAACTCTAATAGGAATGCGGATCAGGACATGTCTGGTGTCCGCCGTCTATAGAAAGTCTTTAGTGCTGAGCAGTTGTGCCAAAAAGGACTCCACTGCCGGAGAAATAGTCAATTTGATGGCAGTCGACTCCCAGCGCTTCATAGACTTACTCCCATTTGCCAGCTTCCTGTGGACGGCGCCCATACAGATAGCCATTGCCCTGTGGCTCCTCTACAACGAACTGGGAATGGCTGTCTTGGGAGGACTGGTCGTTATGATAGCCTGTATTCCCATCAATGGTTATGTCAGTGCTTTGGTTAAGAATATTCAGACCAAACAAATGAAACTCAAAGACGAAAGACTCCGAGGACTCAACGAAATACTTAATGGGATCAAAGTTTTGAAAGTAAGCGTCAATTTTCAATTCACCTTGCTTAAAAAATTGAAACAACCTTGCTCATTTTTTAGCTTTACGGATGGGAAGAGGCGTTCGTACAGAATGTGCTGAATATCCGTAAGAAAGAGCTCCAACTCATACGAAGGAGTGGTTACTTCACCACAGTTATGGTGGTGCTGGCCGGCTGTACCCCGTTCATCGTTGCCCTGGTCACTTTCACCATTTTTATCCTGATGGACCCGATTAACAACAAACTGGACGCCGAGAAGGTGTTCGTCTCCATAGCACTGTTCAACTTATTGAGAATACCCCTCAATATGGTGCCAAATATGATCACAACTCTGATCTTGGTAATTACCTCGCTCATTTATGTCTATATACTAATTTCAATTGAATTTATAGACCTTGGTATCAGTCAAACGACTGGAGAAGTTCCTGAACGCCCCCGAACTGTCTCATTACGTGAGCCGACACAACGACCCCAAAGAAGTGGTCAAAATAGAAAACGGGTCCTTCATGTGGGACAGGCCTGAAGACCTGCCCCAAGACGCCAAACCCATCCTGGATAAGATCAACCTGAAGGTAATGAAGGGTAAATTTGTGGCAGTGGTGGGCACTGTTGGCTCCGGCAAGAGTTCCCTCTTATGCGCACTGTTGGGTGAAATGGAGAAGTGCTCGGGCAGTGTCAACATCAGTAGTGACGCACAGATAGCATACGTTCCCCAACAGGCGTGGATCCAAAACGCGACCCTCAAAGACAATATTCTGTTCGGCAAAGAGTTGGACCAAAAGAAGTACCAAAAGGTGTTGAGGGCCTGTGCTCTCAAACAGGACCTCTTGACTCTGGCCGGCGGCGATCAGACCGAAATCGGGGAGAAGGGCATCAATTTGAGCGGTGGCCAGAAACAGAGGGTCAGTCTGGCCAGAGCTGTCTATAGTGATTCAGATCTGTTCCTTTTGGACGACCCCCTCTCCGCAGGTTTGTACTTGATAATTCTAAAATGCATGTTTGAACAAGTACATAATTTATTCTTTATCATCTAGTGGACAGTCATGTGGGAAAACACATCTTGGATGAAGTGCTCAGTTCGAGGACAGGCCTACTCCACAATAAGACCCGAATTCTGGTGACAAACAGTCTTTTCGTTCTGCCGGACGTCGACTACATTGTGGTCCTCAAGAACGGGAAGATCACTGATTATGGCACTTATGAGGACCTTATGGCACAAAAGGGAGACTTCGCTGAACTCATCAATCAGTACACCACTAATAGTGTTGATATCGACGACTCTGTCAGCACCGGGTCTTCGGTGGAGGCCCGCCACAGAGCGTCTACAACAGAGGTGCCCACCGATGGCCAGGATAAGTCCAAATTAGTCGAAGCAGAGACCGCTGAGACCGGGAAAGTCAAGTTTGAAGTGTACAAGAAGTTCGCAAAATCCATGTCATTGTTCTGGACTCTGAGTATTGTCTTCGGGTACGCGGCCACCAACGCGGCCAACACCGGCTCCAGTTTTTGGCTCTCGGACTGGACTTCGGACACTTCGGGCGAAAACAATTACGGCTTTAGACTCGGTATTTATGCGTTGATCGGCACCGTCCAGGCGGTCACCGTTGGGTACGCCTGGGTTGGCATAGTGTCGGGCACACTCCTGGCCAGTCGCACCCTTCACAGTAAGCTCCTGCTGAAGATAATGCACGCGCCGATGCACTTCTTCGACACCACTCCTTTGGGCAGAATTATGAACAGATTCAGTAAAGACATCGATATTTTGGACACCACTATGCAGTTGACGCTCAGGTATGGCAAAGCAGCTGCTCCTCTGCATTAGCAGTAAAATTAACAAGGTTATCTATCTTTTTGACCTGGGTAGAGTGCTGGGCAGCACATTCTTCCAAACGCTGGCAATTCTGGCGACAGTCTCCGTCCAGACCCCGATATTTATCGCTATATTTGTGCCAATTATGGGTATTTACTATTTTATCCAGGTAAATTATCAAGATCAAAGTTCGTTTCATGTATTGATCGGTGATTTTTCTTCCGCAGAAACTCTATGTCACGACTTCTCGACAGCTAAAGAGGTTGGAGTCAATCACAAGATCTCCGATTTATTCGCATTTTAGCGAAACAATTAACGGCGTGTCCACTATCCGGGCCTACGGGGCCAACGACCGCTTCATTCAGGTTTCCGACGACAGAGTGGACGCCAATCAGGTCTGCTATTACCCGAACTCCATCGCCAACTGTTGGCTGACTATTCGGCTCGAATTTCTGGCCAATTGTATCATCTTTTTTGCGGCACTTCTGGCCGTCTTAGCGAAGGACTCGCTGGCCGGCGGACAGATTGGTCTGTCCATATCCTATGTGCTAAATATAACACTTGTCCTCAATTGGGGGGTCCGTATGTTCGCCGAAATGGAGAACAACGTGGTGGCCGTCGAGCGGATCGATGAATACACACAAATAGAAACCGAAGCCGAATGGCATTCGGCGAACCCGCCCCCCAAACAGTGGCCCGTCGAGGGAAAGGTCGAGTTTGTTGACTATGGCACCCGATATAGGGAAGGCCTGGATCTGGTCCTCAAAGGAATTGACATCAAAGTACAAAAGGGAGAGAAAGTACTGACCCTTTGATTGGCTCTCAATTTGATAGGAGTTTAATGTTTGTAATACTTCTTTAGGTGGGAATCGTTGGCCGAACCGGCGCTGGAAAGTCGTCCCTAACTCTGGCCCTCTTCAGACTGATTGAGTCCGCGTTCGGGCGGATAGTCATCGACGAGATAGACATCAGTAAAATTGGTCTTCAGGTAAGGCTTGAGTTGACATTGAATTGGATCTGACTTCTAGTCCTCTTCTCCGCACAGGAATTGAGGTCTAGGCTAACGATCATACCTCAGGACCCGGTGCTGTTCGGCGGCACAATTCGAACTAATTTGGATCCATTCGGTAGCTATACGGACGACCAGATCTGGACAGCCTTAGAGCACTCACATCTCCGGGAGTTTGTTAAGCAGACCGACGCCGGCCTCGACTATAAGGTGTCTGAAGAAGGATCTAATCTGAGTGTAGGTCAGCGCCAACTGATGTGTTTGGCCAGAGCTCTGCTCCGGAACACAAATATACTGATCTTAGACGAGGCGACGGCTGCCGTAGATCTCGAAACCGATGCACTCATTCAGACGACAATCAGAAGTGAGTTCAAGAGGTGCACAGTATTAACGATAGCGCACAGACTCAACACAATCATGGACTCGGATCGGGTACTTGTCCTACACGAGGGACGGGTCGCTGAGTTTGATTCGCCAAAGAATCTGCTCGAAGACGATAAGACAATATTCTACTCTTTGGCCAAAGACGCCGGACTTGTCTGACACCTGTCCTATCCGTCCCATTATTTTTAGATAAATATATTTAAATTAATTTAATTGTATTTTATTATTCATTAACTAATTGTTTGATATAATCGCGAATTTTAATCATTAATTAAATGTGTTTTTAAAACAGTTTTTCTGTTGATTTCAAATCAATTTTGAAAGAAAAAAGTTTTTCAAAAGTTTGGTTGAGTTTGAAAATAGTTTTTAAGACTAAAAAGATAGACAACGATGTGATCAAAGCCTGTCCTCTGAAGACGAAGGGATTATCTGTTGATTTCATATCTGATTTTAAACAAAAGTTTTCCAATAGTTTTCAGTTTGAAAACAGTTTTTACGGCTCTTTGAAAGGAAATAATTTTTGAGACAGTTCTCGATGTTTTCAATCGAGGTATTAATGTTCGAATGAAATGTCAAGAAAATTGAGTTTTCAAACGATTTGTTTCAATCGGTTTCCAAGATTTTAATCATTTCAGATAAAGTGGTTTCGTTTGGGTTGAGATCACATTTAACGCCGAATTCATTACAGGATTTGGTCAACAGTTGTCTCACTTTTTCTTCAGATATCGGTTTGTCTTTTAGAATGATTTTTATGTAATTTTCTTTTGGGTCTGAATTCAAATGATTTTAAACAATTAGTTTTGATTGTATTTCAATAATACAGTCGATCCTCGTTAAGAGCAAACGGCCGGTCCAAACAAATTACCTTGCTAAAACCGGTTTTATTTTTACTCAACTCCTTAAGCATTGAAATACCCATAGGAAAAGTCAGTGGGCAGCCTTTAATTACCCTTGGAATTGACCTAGGACTGCTCTTATCGGGGTTACTCCCACCGAGGATAGACTGTATGTAGATATAAAAACTTACTAGATGAATTAACATCAAATCGGGTCTCGTTTTTGAATAGTGTCCCGAAACCGATCACTTCATTGATTTGGTGGACACACTCTTCCTTCGGTAAAATACAAAAAGCGGTTCCGATGCCAAACGGGGTGACAATCAGTTCCTTCATTCGAGAAAATGGGATAAAAAACGATTTCTCGGTTTCTCGGGTCGACTCAATTGGATTAACTTCTGAAACATTGATCCCTTCCCTCATTATGTGTGTTGTCTTAGCGGTGGCCTTAATTGTTCCGAAGAATATAAAAATTGTGTTAGGACATTCAGAGTGTTCATTGTCGCCATCGTAAGTGAAGCCACAGGTTTGGCATTTGTTTGTCTCATTGCGATTGTTTTCTTCCGGGTCTTTTGTGTCCATTATTTGGCCGAAAGTGTCAATCGATTCAATGGTCGAACAAAACAAAGACAAACAAAATATGTTAACAAATGTGACAAAAAAGTTAAACAAAAACAACTCTCAGAGCTCTACACAAACCACGTCCTGACACTCAACACCACAATCGCCCACAAACTCAACCCAATTATGGACTCGGATCGTGTGCTTGTCCTACACGAGGGACGGGTCGCTGAGTTTGATTCGCCAAAGAATCTGCTCGAAGACGATAAGACAATATTCTACTCTTTGGCCAAAGACGCCGGACTTGTCTGACACCTGTCCTATCCGTCCCATTATTTTTAGATAAATATATTTAAATTAATTTAATTGTATTTTATTATTCATTAACTAATTGTTTGATATAATCGCGAATTTTAATCATTAATTAAATGTGTTTTTAAAACAGTTTTTCTGTTGATTTCAAATCAATTTTGAAAGAAAAAAGTTTTTCAAAAGTTTGGTTGAGTTTGAAAATAGTTTTTTAGACTCTTCAAAAAGATAGACATCGATGTGATTAATGCCTGTCCTCTGAATAGGAAGGGTTTCCAAGAATATTGACTGAAAGAAAAAGCTAAAAAATTAACTAGCAAAATTAAAGCGTTAGTTATGACCAAATAATCTTTTATTCCAGTCCCTTGGTTGTTGCAAGAAAAAAAAAACAATACAAAATTAGCATGACGAAATAGAAGTAGAGTTGTTGGCAAAATAAAATACAAGATGACTAATATGTATGATAGAACATGGTAAAATATGAATAAAAATCTATCTTTTATGATTTGACACCTCTAGGTGTTAATACTCCCCAGAAGATACTTATCTGCAACAACCAAAGGACTGGAAGAAAAGAATGTCTGGTTATGACCATATGTAATAAAAATTAACCTAGGTTCAATGTAAACTTGTAAAGTAATATAAAAATTACAGTTTCAGCACTTTAAATAAAAATTTCACCAAGAACAATTATTGTAACAGTAAATTATTGCTTGTAAAAACCAAGGTTGCATTATTTTCTAATCACCTAGAAGTTCAATCACTTTTAGCATGGTGTTTTCGCGTTGAGAACACATTTTATTTATTACCAAGCTTTTTTTTAACGATAATTATCCGCATATTTTTTTGGTAACTCAATTAAGCAAGTTCATTGAAATAATCAAGGACTTTTCTGGAAAGGAAAGGGTATATAAAAAGGGTTCGGATTATCTTCAAAATCATATCAGTTGAAAAACTCATCTAGATAACTAAAACAAAATAAAAAATGTTTTCTTACAAATTGTGCCTGTTCACTTTTGCCAGCTCGTTGATTGGTGAGTAGAAATTACCTTGCAAGGGTTGTAATATTGATTTAATCTTGGTTTTTCCACAGCCACAATCTCAGCTGGGTGCGATAGCTGTGCCAAGGGTAATACATTTTAAAAATTGGAATAATTCATGAAATTCACCATGGTAATTCTTTAGAAACCGAGTTGTCGTTTATGGAGCATGCAACTTACAACAGCTGCGAAGGAAAGGACTCTGGCAATTATACCCTGATCAGCAGTTTCACCCGGGACTCAAAGTGCTCGATTGGCAGCAATGAGCTTGGTCAAAACGCTCAGCTCTTGCAATGTTCAGCCAGCTCAAGACAGACCAATGTTAATCAGTTGCAGGTTTTAGCTAGCTCAGTCAACCCCAACGGAGGTATGCTTAACCCTATCATAATAACTGGATAAGTTGATAATTGATGTTTTAACTTGTTTATAGCCCAGATCAATATTGATATTCTGTCCCTGGTCACATCGGGACCGCTCGAAGGAAAGTATGTCTATGAGCGAGAGGTTGTGCTCGAGCCCCAGTACCTGAAGATCTGCTCCTCTGTTCTGGGATACAGTTATGTGAATTCGAAGAGCAACACCTTGCTCATCGCCGACAAACTTGACCTCAACGTTCTCATCTCACCCACCGGTGCTTTTGAGCTGTTCAAGAAGGGCTGCACAACACAGTGCACCGGCACAGCCATCGTTTTAGGACCGACATCTATCAAGACTAAATAAACGGACTGGATCAAATCTTTTTTTAATTGCGAATAAAATAAATTATACTTGATAAATTAATTTTGTCTACTTTTTATTGGAAAATTAACAAGTTAACTAAATCATTTGATGCTGGGTAATATTTATCTGTGGTGTGAGAGCTAATTATTAAAGTGGAATCAATTGATCTAGGATAAAAATAAGCAAATAAATAGCTAGTTCATTAAATCATGAGAAGTGATGAATTGTGCAAGTTAATTTTGACACCAATTTATTTTTGAATGAACTGGCATATCGAACATTACCCCTGTCCTCCAATTTCAAATTTAAATTGAATTTATCTTGATGAACTTATTCAATGCTTAAAAAATCCCATTTTATTGAATTTAAATTTTGTTTAAAGTATAAAATCAAAGGAATAGAAATAATTATCAAATTAGCAAGCTCATCACAATTATTAATTTTGCCCATTTATCTAGTTAATTTTAATTTGGTAGTTAACATTTTTGACTGATCCAGTTACTTCACCCATTTTTAGCCAATTCCACCGCCCAGAATATTCTGGAGCAGACCACCCAATCCGAGGACACCCAACAGCCCAAGACTTCTGAGTGTGAGAAGGAGTAGACCCACAATATAGCAGAGAATGTTCGCCAATGGGATGACAGCGCCTTCCAGTGTGTTATTGCCGACGAGGACTGTCTGTAGGATCGGTACCACCAGATTGGACAACAGTGTGCTTAATAGAAGACCCAGGAGTTCTCCGGTTGAAAGGAAAGCCGCCGCTCTGATCAAACCGAAGCAGTAGTCTTGGGACGGGTTCATTGTGGGGTTCATCGTATTGTTCATCATTCCGCCCATTGTGGTCGACATACCCGGGTTCATTGTAGGGCCCATTGTAGGCGGCATCATTGTAGGAGGACAGGGTGGACATGTGGTTCCACCGCCGCCGCCGCCGCCGCAGTTGCAGACGCAGTTACAGCCACCAGTGCCCGGCGGACAGTTCTGTGCCGCCTGTGCGTTGGCGCCCACCAGAGCCCAGACTATAACAACGAAAGGAATCAATAACTTTAACATTATTTGAATGAAAACAATGATTCAAATTAATGATCGCACAGAATAAGTACTCTTTTTATACCCTTCCAAAGCATGGAATTAATTGAATGCTAACAATAGAGCTGTCAATCAGTCGGTCCCCAAATGTTTAACATATTTAGCATTAATTTAATTAATTGTTTAATAATTCATTGAAATTTGATCTAGGCTAAAATATATTTTAGAATTATGCAAGCTCATTGACTCTGACAGAATTTTTTTTTTTGAAAATTATCATTCGTTCACCTTGCTGAATAAATTTAGCGAGTTATATAAGCTAGTAGAAAATTGAACTTATCTAGTTTCAAATATTTATTCTTGGTATGAAGAAAAACAAATTATCAGGATCATTTTTTATGCTTAAGAAAATTCCATTTATTTAATTAAAATTTTGTTTAAAGTAAAAAATCAATTGAACGCAAGTAATTTTTAATTAGCAAGCTCATTTAAAATTAAAAATTTTGCCCATTTTACTAGATAATTTAAAATATTTTGTTATTGTTTTTGATTGATCCAGTTAATTGACACTTTCTTAGCCACCGAAAGTGCCGCCCAGAATATTCTGAAGCAAACCATTCAATCCGAGGACACCCAACAGCCCAAGACTTCTGAGTGTGAGGAGGAGTAGACCCACAATATAGCAGAGAATGTTCGCCAATGGGATGACAGCGCCTTCCAGTGTGTTATTGCCCGCGAGAACTGTCTGTAGGATCGGTACCACCAGATTGGACAACAATGTGCTTAATAAAAGACCCAGGAGTTGTCCGGTTGATAGGAGAGACGCCGCTCTGATCAGACCGAAGCAGTAGTCTTGGGAAGGGGGTTGTCCTGTCGTCATATTCATTCCGCCCCCTCCTCCTCCACCACCACCACCACCGCCGCCGCCGCCTCCTCCTCCACCGCCTCCTCCACCAGGCATCATCGTTGGACAGGGTGGACAGTTGGAACCCCCACCTCCTCCACTACTACCGCAGTTGCAGACGCAGTTACAGCCACCGGTCCCCGGCGGACATGTCTGAGCCGTGACACTCGCCATAAATATGGCTATGATTGAGAGTGATATCAATAACTTGGACATTATTGAGGATTATTCAAGAATAATTAGCGCACAGAATAGGGATGGCTTTTATACCATTCCTTTGCACTGAATTGAATACATGTCTGAGCTGTCAATCAGTCGATTGGCAAATGTTTTGCATTTTTAATACAAACAATCGATTAATTGTTTTATTTATTAATGAATTAAATGAAAAATTGAATACAATTTGAATAAATTCAGAAAAATTTGTTTCTATTCAAATGATTTTCTATTTGAAAACACATTTGTTCTAGATCAATTGAAAATATTAGGCATATTTTGTACAAACCATCTGGGTCTCTTTACACGCTAACAATACCTTAAAAAGTTCTTTTTAATCAATAAAATTATCATTAATCAAGCTCATTTTTATTGTTCGATCAACTTTTCAAATCAATGAACTGATTATTTGATCTAGCACAATAGGAATTTCAATTTCAAATTATTATCGTATTCTTCTACATCTTAGTTCGCAAATTATTCCGATCATTCATTTTTGAAACATTTCATTCATATAGACTACAAAACATTAAGCAATAAATATTCTAGGTATTTTTTATTCCTCCAAGATAATATTCTTTGATTTTATACTTTAATTAAAAACCCCAAAGCATAAGATAATGATAATAATGTGCCCATGGTATAATTTTATATTAACTTGTTAAAATTCATTTCAGAAAAAGTCATAAGAAAATAAATATTTATCAAGATTATTTATCTTCCTCCAAGAAGGCCACCGCCAAGCCCTCCAAGAGCACCCCCGCCACCGCCAAGCCCTCCAAGAGCACCCCCGCCACCGCCAAGCCCTCCAAGAGCTCCTCCGGCACCACCAAGCCCTCCAAGAGCACCCCCACCACCGCCAAGCCCTCCAAGAGCACCTCCGCCACCGCCCAGTCCACCTAGTGAACCACCGCCAATGCTAGCCCCACCTGTGCCAATTCCACCCAGAATATTAGCAAGCAAGCCATTCGCTCCAAGCAGTCCTAAAAGGCCAAGACTTCTGAGTGTTAGGAGAAGCAGACCCACGACATAGCACAGGATGTTCGCCAAAGGAATAACCGCTCCTTCAAGAGTGTTATTGCCGGCGAGAACTGTCTGTAAAATGGGAACCACCAGATTGGACAGAAGGGTAGCCACCAGTAGACCCAACAGTTGACCCGTCGATAGAATAGAAGAAACTCTGATTGCTGTGAAACAGTCGGTGATAAGTGTCTGCCGTTTGACCCTTTCCTTAATCTCTTCATAAAGATCTTCTGCAGCACTACGTTTTCCTACCATTCCCTGAGGAATACATATCGGACACATCTGGGGCATAGCTGTTGGGGTGGTGTTAGATGCCGGGGGCCCGATATTGACGCCGTTCACGTTAACGCCATTTACGCAATTGCACTGACAGTCACAGCAGAAGGGAAGACAGGGACCGCCTGTTGGGGTGGGAGTCATAGTCATATTACCCATTCCCGTAGGACTCATGGTCATGTTGCCCATCCCTGTGGGAGACATGGTCATGTTTCCCATTCCTGTAGGACTAGGTGAAAATGTGGGGCGTGGTGTCATTGTCGGGGGTGGTGTGGGTCTGGTGGGCGGTGTATAGGTTGGATACGTGGGGTAGGTTGGGTATGTCGGGTATGTGGGATAAGTCGGGTAAGTCGGGTATGTCATACGAGTTGGTCGATTCCAGGGCATAGTCACCGGTTCCCATGGCTTCTCGGGATACGGGTAATGTCCTTCAGGGTATGGATTATACGGATGCTCTGGATATGGTCGGTGTGGATATTCAGGTCCTGGCTCAGGTCCATAGGGGTAATGATTGGGTCCACCTGGAGGACCGCCATAAGGTCCACCATAGTAGGGGTCGTGATATCTGACAGAATTTTCGGCGGTGTCTTCACTTTCGACCACTTCTTCGGCAGTGGAATAGCAACTGATGACCAGAGCGGCGGAAATCAGCAAAAACTTATTCAAATAACTGACTGACATATTCGCCGTTCCCTTCAATCTAATTAACACAAAGTGTTGGGATTTAAGGAAAGCCACTGATATTTATAGCCTTCCCTCAGATGGTATCCAAACAATAGGTTTTGGAAACTTTTTATTCAAATATTTGTTTCAATTGACAGCAGTTTTAATAATAATTATTAATTGTATTCAAACAGAATTGAAATTATTTAATAATTTTTAATTATGTGATAAGTTTTTGAATCAATTTTCAAACACCAGGGTAGTGTTATTAATTTTAATAATATGACCAAGCAACCAAACACTTATCTAATTAATTTTAAATTCAATGTGATTCTTGATATTTGAAATATTTATATCTAGACAATTCAAGTTAAATGTTCGAGATAAATCAACTGGTGTTTTAGTTAATTCATTTTCGCAATACTATTCAAGCTAGATGAGCTAGATATTCCCTACTTTAAAGTTAATTCATATTAAAATTCATATTTAGAATAGCATGGTACTGTAGTGTTCAAAAACAAATACCATTAACTAGAGAATAATGACATAAGTATCATACCTTGCTTAATAATTCATTAAAATAAGTATATTGTTCGTTGAACCTAAGAAAATGTTGAAATATTTGACCTAGCTACTTAGTACTATGTGTTACAAAAAACTATTGCATTATAATATAATTTTGTAGAATATCAATACAAGATGATACGATCCTGGTTAAAAATTCACAATTCAATTGAGAAGCGAAGAAGGCCTTCAACCTAGTTTATATAATTAACAATACTCAATATTGAAATACATGGTACCAGGGGTGAAATGATATTAGAAAATATCACCAATAAACTGATGACATTGAAACAATGTCATTTACATCATTTATTTGTCTTTGCTAGAACATGTTAAGTCCCAGGTGAAAGCAGATAGTAAAGATTTTACAAAAAATGTTCTCGCTCAATAAATTGTGGGCAAAAGAGGGTAAACTTTTGTTATTATCTTTGATTAAAGTAATTTGTTTTGTAATTCTGTGTTGGAGTGGATATGACTTGAGTTCGGAATACTTGAGTTATCCCTATATTTATAAACTCAATGTTTTGGACAATAAATACGGTTTTGATTTACCGCCGATTAG
>JAQGBD010001296.1:0-17213 GCA_034698165.1 Punctoribates punctum | reverse complement strand
TAGGTTAGGTTAGGCTAGTTGAAATTTTTGGTTGGATTCAAATTTCTGTGTCAACTTTCCTTCAGACGTCTAAAGCCCTTTAGGCGCCAATACTTTGAGACTCTCTACTCCAGAGCTCAAAATCTTCACATTATTTGATTATTTTTTTCTGAATCTAATTTGTAACTAAAAGTGCCTCAAATCGACGATAAAAGGATTTTTTAATTGCATTATATTTTTTAATCGTTCATTACTTGAGAATTGCTTTATATCTTCAAAATTTTAAGGCTTAGAATAAATGGCAAAAATTGTATTAATTGTCTCTTAAAAGATTAATTTTCGGATTAAACGTCTTTGCTTTTTATTAGAGACTAAAATATATTTGCAATATCATGCTAGGTCATTAGATAAATCAATTTATATAATGATAAAATATAGGAGCACTGAGTACTACTCACTGAGTAGCTGATCAGCCATGTTCAATTATTTCAGTCTTATGAAATACAAGATAATGAAGCACTAGATTTATAAGAGGTTCTAAGAAAAAGAAAGTTTGAGACTTGAAGTCTTCATTATCTTCCTAAATGAAACTTGCTTGCTGAATTATTTATTGCTCTGATATTTTATCATAAAATTGATTTATTCCAAGAGTTTTATAAACATAAATAAAATTACGCTAATATTTAATTGAAATTTATAATGAATTCCGATCTTTTAGTTTTTGATTTCGAGTTTATATTTAATTGAATGTAAAATTGTCATGGTATTCAAAAATGTTACATGGTATTCCAGTAATAACATGAGAATATCAGAATTCCAGTGAAATTGAATCAACTCTAGAATCAATTGAATGCAAGATGTGATTCATTGCAAGATTGTAATTACATATTCGCTCTTTTATTCAATTTTGAATATGAATTTTGTTTGATTGTAAGCCTCGAAAGTAATTTTCTCTAAGAATTTCTTTGAAATTATTAAAAAAGAATTTGAATTTGTATTTTGATTTATACCAAGAGAAAAGAAAATCTTTATCTTGAATATAATGTCGAAAACTATTTCTGGAATAAAAAGTGGGTTTTCGCTGACTTTTTCTCATTGTATTTATGAATCGAAGTCCAACCGAATGGGTTGAGTACTGGGTATCGATCGGAGCTCTCAGATAAAGAAAGTTCACAAATATAGACATTGGATCTGAAGTTGTTTAGACATAGAATGACGAACAGAATGACGAACAGAATGACGAGTCACTGACGACCAGGAAATACGAATCAAACGAAAAAAATGTTTTGCTTTTAGGAAAGAAATGTGAATTCACTGGAAATGTAGTGAAAGACGATTAAAAGAAAACTATAAGATTTGAGCCATAAATTCAATAATAGTCTGAACTTTGAGTTCCTTTTGTATAATAATTTATTTGATTTTCTACTCTAATTGACACTCAATTTGATACATTCTTCGGGTTATCTCTTATGCTCGATAAGAGCCAAACATATTTTCCAAGAATTGTTTCAATCAATTTTTCTTTCACTTTATAAGAAAGGCTTTAAAGTAATTCTTATATAAAAAGAGTTTTTGAATAAAAAATTGTCTGAAATTATGTGAAGGCATATAAAATATATCTGAAACCATAAATTTTGAACAGAATATGAGGTGAAGTCCGGGAGTTGTCGAACGAAAGTCACAAAAATCTAATATAATTTTTATTTTGCTCGTAAGCCGACGTATATTCTTATAAAACTCATCCATAAAAATCAGTCCCTTAAACACAGACTTAATATGATGTCTACGTAGAAGCCAGTGCTCAGGCATTCTGTGGATGGCTATTAAAGTGCATGAAATTGGTTTATATTCAGGATTTGATGCATGAATTCCCAATTCATAATTCACATCAATAAACACATTAATTTAGTTCTCAATACTCCACAGATATGTTTAAATCATGTGATCCTCTAATAGAGGACTCTATTGAAGATCCTTTGAAATCGAATTTATTGCCGAATAAAATAATATCCGAGGAATTCCTTTGGCTTATAATAAGAGGACATCGATTTGTTTTAATTATAGTCATTTGGCAACAGTTTGAATGCATGGCTAAAAATGTATTTCCTGTCAAATAACTGTAATTAGAGTACAGTTTTCAATCGAAAGGACACCATTAAAGACAATTAGTTTTAAAGATGAGTTCATCTCTGGATTCAACATTACTTAAATAATTTTGATATTTTTCTCCATTTTTTTCTTCAGACAATTATGTCTTACATTAGTCTTCATTATGTTTGTCATCCGTTTCTAATAAAATAAATTTCTGTCTTCTGATGGGGTCGGATAGGGTCGGACCAGTTTTTGCCTCCATTTCACTCAAACATTAATCTCTTATTTCAGGGAAGAAAAGAAAAAACCTTTCGGTTATTTTAGCTGAAAGTAATCCGGAAACAAAACTGAAAGCTATCGGAGTATTTCACTCGACTTTATCTCATGTCTCGTGTATTGAATGAAATGGATTACAGAAAAAAGTCTCCAATTTTCAGACCTCTTTCATTCATTGAATGTTTTTTTTCGATATAAAAGATTTCTAATAATTGATTCAATTTTTTATTTCTAATATTTTATTAAAAATGAGTTAAATAAATGAAATTCCAGAGAAATTCAATTTTATGTAAATTTATGCAATTTTCACAACGAAATTATGAAAGAATTTTATCAACACTTCATAACTCTATTGAATAAAATTCAGGAAAAATTCAAATTTGCTTTTCTCCAGAATATTCTTTTGATAATAAATAGAGGAAAAGATGAAGAATCCTCCCATTCCTTCATTGTTTTGCATACTTTTGTTCATTAAATTAATACAAATGTCATTTTAGAAGTAATATCGAACTGAAAATATTGATTATTATATTCTTTCTGTCGGCAAATGTATTGGACATAAGAGCTGTCCAAAGATTATTAGAGATATTTTCAATAGTTATTTGTCGCACAGAATTAAAGCCAAACCTAATGTGCGTGAATTGAAATTCATATCTTATTTATAATATTAACAAATTATTGGAAGAAAAACATGATTTATATATTCGTATAAATCATTTATTGTCTTAAGACTCACTCATGTCTTCAGAATTAATAATATTATTCTCTGAATCTATTTTCAGTCGATTATCATTCATCAGATGTGTAGTTATTGCCAGTGCTATGCAAAGGGATCCAAATCGTTAGGAATAATAGTTTGTGCCCTAAACTTGACTAATGGTAGGCATCGGCTTATCATTAGATCACACATTACTGGCACTCATAGTCAACACAGAGTTGTTTAAATGTTTACTAAAATAACAACTAATCCCGAGAATAGGTGTTATGTTTGAGGAAATGCTTTGCAAGTCTTGATTCCAGTCAACTCTTGAGCTCTGGATCTGCCAAACCCTATACACTATTGAACTCATTATCTGATAAAAACGACGGTCTGTTTGTTGAGAACAGACAACAAATCTATTAGTTTCATGTCTTCACACAATTTATTGATCCTAACTGTTAAGCAAACTATCCTCGAGTCTACAGTTGGCCGAACATAACAAATGATCAAGCTAATCCCCGACAAACCTCCATAAAACATTAAATCTCTATAATCAGCTTCTTTGAGATTAGGATAATATCCGAGGATTTGTAAACTGTTCCGATTCTTAGGTTAAATTCATTCATAAATAAGACCTTGCTCACCTCTATCGTAAGATAAATGGTTTGAAATCTGTTATAAATTATAAATTTTCATTTTGTTTGTGAGTTCAGTTCAAATGGTTTTCTTTCAAACTCACCCACATTTGGTATTCCCATTGAATAGTCTCACAGCAGAGCAATCAACCAATGATGTGATGGGGACTACCAATGGTAATATCATTAGATTGATGACCCAGCCACTAGATTCATCATACCAATTTAGGTTTAACGCAATATATTTAAAACGGGCATATAATATTTTGAACTTGCACCAATTTGAAACTCAAATTCCAACTCGAAATGCGAGCAAACCTTTAATACTTGGCTTAAATCTTTAACAGGTTTATTAAACATTCATGGTGAATTTCATATTTAAGTGTCACACAATTCGTCTTCTTTTATATAATAAAGATTTTCGCAAAATTGAATGAATTTGATTAATATATTCATTGAATTGAAAAACATATGAATATTGCGTTCACTTTATTTTCGTTGACAAATATTACCAAACATTTTAAAACATTTTAATTTTTTACAGAATTTCTTTAACAGTTTTGCAATTGCGAGCATCCAATTAACTGATGGATGTGCCATGCTACTTCTTTACTAATCAGAAATAATGAGACAAAACTTATCAAGATCACATCACCATACTTTTTTAAGGAAAGTTTAAGTTGTCTGTCCTAGTTGTTTTGGCACAAGTGTTGGTCTGGTAGACAAACTAAATTCACTAACTATAGTTATAATTGAAAAGTTTACAGTTCACAGAAATTGAGCCTTGTTCAAAATTGATCTGAAAATAAAATGTCTCAGAGCACTCCAGAATTGGATTCACTCGAAATATGGAGAAAATTCTTTTAAAAAGATTAAATTAAATTATTTTCAGTTGAGATCTAAACAAAGCAATAAAAGGGAAGAAAAAATGTTTGTCTTTTATGTTGAGATTGATCTCCAAAAACATCTCAACTCTGGTTCACCAAAAATGCTGTCAAAATAGATTTTTTGCCACTTTTTTCTCTTCTTCTCAATCAATGTCTTTATTCTATAGAAAACAATATTTCTTAATATATATGAATCACTTTTTTGGAAAATTGTCGGACAAATCGGAATCAAAGACAAAACCATTTATTTGTTGAAAATCGCTAAACAAATAACTCAAACGAAAAAATTGACGCAAAACTGAAAATGTTTTGAGACACTCGAGATCTTTAAGAAAATCGATTTCCTGTTCAAAAATACTTTTTTAGGTTAAAAATTAGATTTCTTTCGAAAGTCTATCTTAGAAACCATTTTCACTAATTTTTTTTTAATACTTTTCTATTTATATGAATATAATATAGCGATAAATAAAGTAATTGGTTTATAAACAGAAGAGAATGAAAGAGTAAATAGTGGTGAAGGAGCTCATCGAACAACACATTTATTGCTCATTAGGGAACTGGTCAGAGGCCGAGCAGACACTCCATTTTTCATGAAATAAACGCCAAATGAACGTCACATTTCTTAACATTCATCTGAATAGAAGCTATTGTTTAAACAAAACCAAACTATCAATTATACCAAGAATTTTGATCCATTAAATATTTTGAAAGTACTGTTCATTCCATGTATTAATTAAAATGAATTAATGAGAAAATCTTTGGACCGGAATTAACTAAATGAGTAGAACAGAGCACAGAATAATTTGATTGACAGAACTGTGACATCGAGAAAAACACTGCCAGACTTCAACATAGAACAGGAGTTACTCCTTATGGATAGCCTTTAATGTATTCACCACTTTAATCACTTTACCTGAAATTTGAATATTAATACAAAGAGTCAAATGAATGAAAATTAAAATCAGAAACCAATTCCCATAACAGAAATTCTTTTCTAATATTTCACTCGATTTTCATTAATTTTATTGGAAAATCATTCATAAAATTAATGGAAACGAAATAAGTTTTTAAAAATATATTGAAATCCAACACAAAATATATTAAAGTGAAATAAATTGATTTGTGGAACAGGTATTAAATTGATGGCCAACAGAGAATGGTCTGATTCTTTGCTCTCTATTGTCTATAGACTATATCTGTCTCTTCTCTGTACTTATTTTTTGAATAATTTGTGTTTCCATTGAATTAAATATATTTTTAGTTTGACTTCAGTATTGATTTCCCAGAATTTGAGACACCGTTCGTCTGTCGTCTAATTTGGTGATTAGGAGAGGAAAAAATTCTCCTTTTTTTCTATTGTCTCTCATATAATATGTTTCTCTTTAATAAACGAATGCCTTCTCTGAGAGGAGTAGAAAATGATTTTTCTATTCAATTCACTCTAATTTCAGTTATGTTCAGAACATTTACTATACGTCTATAAAACAATTGACTCCTTTAGTAGTCTTTCGTTTTATCGTTCGGTTAAATGCCATCAAAATTTCAAAATATTTATCTTAATTATAGAGAAGGTTATAGAGAAACCCTTATTAAAGGATTTGAATTCAATTTCACACTTTTATCGGTCTATTAGTGAAGATTTAAAGGATTCAAAACTACAAATTCAATCATTTGAGACTCAATTTTATGGTCTGCCTCCCAGAGCTCACTATAAGACCGACTATTCAATTGTCTTATAGAAGACCGAAAGTGAAAAACGAATGAAAATTTTATCGAAAATTAAATCTAAATCCTTTGAGTTGTGATCAACTCTTAATTTACTGTTCACTATATTTATGAAAGACTGGGATACCTGTGCTATGTATGAATGTGGTTAACATCATTTATATTGCATATTCTATGGGCACAGGTATAGGTTTTGGCCATTT
Source organism: Punctoribates punctum (assembly GCA_034698165.1). Classification (NCBI taxonomy): domain Eukaryota; kingdom Metazoa; phylum Arthropoda; class Arachnida; order Sarcoptiformes; family Punctoribatidae; genus Punctoribates; species Punctoribates punctum. The sequence goes on along the minus strand of JAQGBD010001296.1, from coordinate 10,717 downwards.
GTGGCGTTTGTATCGAATGATTGCAATAATTCTTTGACTCGAATCAAACGCTGCGAACCTCAGAGTCAATAATCTTAGGGATAGTTGTGTTGTATAATAGGAGTTGTGTTAGTGCTCTATCGCTGTTATGCCATTCCGTTGGGTAATGCATTGAGAGAATGTCTGTTCAGTCACTTTCCAAAAGACTAGTGCTGTCGACAGACTCGATATCCGCGAAGCGCAGCGTTTGTGAGGGAATAGTAGGCGACGATCGCTATGAATATCTGTTATGATAGCAATGGTGGTAAATGTAGTGCCGGTCAGACAATGCTCTACTCATTCGAGTGGTGTCTATCACTTGAATAGTGAGACTTCAGTCGTGTCGGAGAGCGACCAGTGCTGCACACATGAATGCCGAGCCATACCCACCGCCGCCTCCGACGTTGTCTCTATTGCGAGAAAAGGTGAAACACATCTTTATCTCAAACATGCTTTGCTGCGGACGTAAAAAGGTATTCCACTCTACTAAACTCGATTCACCTAGTTCACTTCACTTATTACAAAAATCATTTATTCTCTAATTTGTTTTGATTTGAAATCAATTCTTTTGATATAATATTCATTTAAATATATTTGAATTGTTTAACCAAAAGACAATTAATTCTGAGTTTTGGTAATCCTGGACAGGAATCACGAGATGTGACGCGACAGCATATAATAGGTGAAGGCAGTGCTTATTCAGGTCTGGCACACCATCATCATCACCAACAGCCTGTAAGTTCTCAGTACTTGAGGAAAGCCTTAGTTCCGGGCGGTTATCACAGTCAACAGCAGCCACTCCGGTCTCGAATGCCCGAAATGGTAGTCCAAAGCGATTTTCGGAAAGTCAGTGGAATTACATCTGAAGTATTCCGACAAATAGAGGCCGTCGAGAATGACTTCGACGCCACGACTGCCGCCTATTTCGAGTCCGTCGAAAAGAGGGGCGAAATGGTTATCCGATTACTCGACCCACAAATCTTGGGCAGAGCGGGTGTTGAGGCCGGCAGGAGATACAACACTTCTATGGCCGCACATAGCGTCCAATTTGTCGAAATTATCAAAAGACCCGGACAGACATTAGGACTTTATATACGTGAAGGGGATGGGTATCGGTGTAGTGATGGTGTGTTCATATCGAGGATAGCCCTCGAAAGTGCCGTTTATAACAGTGGACTTCTCAAAGTGGGGGACGAAGTATTAGCCGTCAATTTAGTGGATGTGCGCCGAATGTCTTTGGATGACGTCGTTATCATTATGTCTATTCCACGAAGACTTGTGCTCACAATCCGTTCCCGAGGCTATTCTGGTTCTCAGTCGGCTTTAATGGCCAGAAAGTCGATGGCCAACGACTATCGCGACCCACCAGTGGTTGTCGTCAAAAGGGAAGTGGAAGACGAGCCCTACGATGAATCAAATAGTCAGCGCGACAGTGAAAACGGACACTTAATGCAGGCCAGAATGAAAGGCTTACCCGACTCTATTCCAGCCACGGCTGTGCCTTTGGAAGGCCATTACAGAGCACTACCTCCTCGGTCGGGGACTTTCGAAGATCAGGTTCTCTACTACAACAGTCAACCGACACAATTACGTACTTCAATGTCTGGAATATATCCGATGCAATCCAGGGATGATTTGTGGAGTGACCAAAGGACAGGTGTATCGCGTAATCGTAATCCCTATGGAATTGTTACCCAACAGCCAAATGTGTTGAGAAGACAATATCCCCGAACTCTGGAGAATCTGGCCGGGCAGGTCCACCAATTCTATTCAGGGTATTCATCAGATGTTTCCCAATCAGCCACTCGAAGAAGTGGTTCAATGGGAGTGACCAGAGCCGCAGTCCATCGACCGCCCTCTTCCGGGCGACAGCGCTATTGGGAAGACTATGCGATGGCTGGAAGTGCTCCCAATACAGGATCTTTGAGAAGACATCGTTTAATGCGAACAGAGAGCGATCACGGGATACCTCCCACAATGTCTGATGACTTTCTGGACAGATATGTCAAATCATTGAGTAGAGGAAGTACTCCGACACCGGGCTATCCAACAATGCTTTCTATGCAAGACCTCAAACAAAGACGAATCGACGACTTGAGGAACAGTGCATCAAATCAGGCGATTAACAGTATTTTGAGGCGCAGAACATACCTGGATGGAAGTGCTTCGGACACAGAGGCCAGTTCTCCGAACCCCTCTTATTTGTTGAGACAAAGGAGTTTAGGTTCATATTCACGAATGGTGAGGCCATCCTCTCGCGACTCGTTTCAAATGAGAAGTAGTTCACTGCCGCGCACCCGACCCATCGCTTCATCAGATTATCGTTATTTATCGCGAACGCCTCCCTCGAGACGAGTGCCGCGTCAGTCCGTGCGTTTCGAGAGACAGGGGTTCGGTTACGACGAGGACAGTGACGGCGCTGTCTCAGCGCCTGAACTTCCAGCCACTCGAACGCGACGAATAGGTATTTATCTTTTGATTAGTTTTTGTCGTTTTATTGACGTTAGAAATAATTGATATCGAAATTGAATGACAGGCCGTCGCACGACTTCACCAAATAACTACTCGTCCCACGAGTATCAGCAATGGATGGTTAGAGCGCCGTCCACTTCAGCCATATATGAATGTGTGCGGAAAGGAAAGCAAATTCCTATGAGCTCTAACAGTATTAACCGAATCGCACACTCGGCTGAGAGCCTACTCGACACCATTCGCTCCGTAAGACTCTCTTTACATATAAACTGTTTTTTTCACGAAATTATTGTTTTGTTATTCAATACACAAAAAAGTAATACGAATTGCGATACAAATAACCGAAAACCGAAATTGCATTTCAGGAACAAAAGCGAACCCTTTTGGCTGATTTATATTCAAGTCGTGCAGCGATGACAGGGAAGAGCCCGTCGTCACAGTTGGCCTCACTTTTGCCATTGAGAGGCGAAGAGTCGAATCGATCCCTAAGCAAAACCTCATTAATCCCGCATTCGTTTACATTTGATTATTTGCGCGGATCGATACCCAACCCAACCCCAGTGAAGGCCAGCGAAGACTCGCGCCTACATATGCTCTCATTAAATCCCAGGGAATTCTTTAAGTATAGACCGGAAAAGCCGGAGCGAAGACTACACAACGATGGTTACAGTGGTCTTCTAAGTGTGCATCTGTTGGCCGGACGGGGACTGAGATCGAGCACCGGTCACGTCAGTGAACACTATCGTGATGTGTATTGTGTGATAGAATGTGATCGCATTCATAAGGCCCGCACTGTTGTCAGGAGTGGCGAACAGAGCTTCGATTGGGACGAAGTCTTTGACTTAGACCTCTTTGACACCAAAGAGATCGCATTTCTGTTATACACTTGGGATCCACAGTACAGACATAAGTTGTGTTACAAAGGAATACTCTACTTGTCTTCGCTCTCTTTCAATGAGACCCCCGCCCATAGTCTCGCCCTTAAGATGGAGCCCAGAGGCACGTTGTATGTGAAACTCAGATATAAGGAGCTGTCCTCAGCATTCCAAAGACCAAACCTCACAAATACTACTCAGTCTCCGAACGCTGTGTTTGGCGTAGACTTAGAGACTGCCGTCAATCGGGAGAACTCTGGACTGAGTGTTCCCCTCATTCTCAAGAGATGTGTCGACGAAGTTGAAAAACGTGGCGCAGATCTGGTCGGCATATACCGACTGTGCGGGTCTGCAGTTAGAAAAAAGTTGCTCCGGGACACCTTCGAGAAGAATGCCTGGCTGTGCGACCTGAGTGCAGAGCACGTGCCCGATATCAACGTCATCACGAGTGAGTCATTTGTTATTAAACTTATTTAGAAGTGAATTATTTATTCCGAGCGCTCAATATTTGCGGACCGACCGACTGTTGCAATACTTTTTTTGCTCAAAACAAATGATAGTCTCAAAAGACTTATAGTCTGTTATAATATAACTTATGTAACATTGATTTCAATTCAAATACATTAACTCCGAGTCTACTCCACTCGAGACTAATGTTCAGACGTTTTTTTGCTAATATTTTTTTCTTTGGATTTTTTTCGTGTAAATAATTTATAACATTTGACTCAAAACACATTATATTTTGATGTAAAGAATCATTAATTAAGTTTAGAATTGATTTTTGAAAACAGGATTCGCTTTCTTCTGATAAATTGAATTAAGTAACGAAATTTCAACTTTTATTACTCCAAATAATTTTTTGAGTGAAACACAAATTCTCAATATTCTTATCGAGTCATTAATTCTCTTCTCTTTGCCTTTAATATGATTTCCAAAACGAAATATGTTTTTGTCATTTCTTTCAACCAAAACATATGAAATTTCCGTAAGAATCCAATAGTTTTGAATTTGTCGGAAAAATATGATGACTTCATCGCCTTATATCTTCTCAAAAGGTTCGAATAGTGACCAAGATCCATTGTTTTAAACCAGACATGAGCAAGTATCTCTTCCTTGCTTATTAAAATATCAGGCCTTAGGATTAGAATTTGATGAGATAACCAGGGTCAGAGTAATCTGTTTACTGTACTATAAATCGGTTCACATTCACTTGATTAATAAAACTATAGATTAATAGAAGAAATTCTTAAATTTAGTTAAAATTCGCATTTTTACGATTTCACAAAACAAGAACCTTGCCCAATTTATCTGCCAGAGGATATAATGAGCTTGGCAACTTTTGGCAATTACAGATTCCGAGATGACTATACAAATTTAGATCTAAATTATGTCAAATTTAGAAATTCTTTAACAAAAGTTGAGTCAAATTGAAGAATCAATTAATTCAAATTCAGTATTTTTTTCCTTATATGAGATACTTTGGGGAATATAATATTAGCAAGTTCATATATGAGATATCTGCTGGTTTGCTTTGATAAGTCATATGAGTTGTGCAATACTTTGGTTATACCCTTCAAGAGTTTCATTGTGAAAAGCAATTGGTTGTGTCATGATAGGCATTCTAATGAACCAAGGCTCTTTATAAGCTATGATACAGCACACGGCGATCGATAATCCTGTGATTCCAATGATTGGAGTAATTGATGGCTCAATCAATACTGGCGTTCCATAAAACTTATCCGGATATCAAAACTGCTTAAAATATTAATTATCAAATAGTTTGTTGATTGAAATGGTGATGAGAGCCAAGTTCAATTTATTCCTTTAAATTTTCAACGCTGTGAAAGACTTTATGATAAAATTGAGTCTAAACTGAGTTTTGTTATATAAATTCGAGATATTAATAGTTATTCAAAGCTTTGAACTCAAGTTTTTAATAAAAGAAAATAATTTCCATTTATATTATAAGTGGATAAGTTTGGTCATTTATTTGGTCATTTATTTGGTCATTTATTTGGTCATTTATTTGGTCATTTATTTGGTCATTTGTTTAGTCAACGTTTCCATTGGATATAAACAAGGTCCTGTTCTCAGTGAGAGTATATAAAGAGAGTGGTTTCATTGAAAAATGTTTTAGTTTTTAGCAAGGTTTTAGGCGAAACAGTTTACTACACCCAGTTTTAAAGTAATCCTCAATTTCTTGCTTCGATAGTTGCAAGTAGTGAGGAGTGGGGTCTAAAATCTTTTATTATTTGAATTGTCCAAAAATGTCTTCAAATTGCAAGACCAAAGACGTGGACAAAGGGGCCAACTTTTCGTTTACTCCTGACGTTCGCGTCATTATCAGGAAGAGGTCGAACACGTTTCCCTCGAGTTTCCAGCAAGGTGGGCTCTCACTCAGCCCCACATATGAAGACCTCAACGACTCGTCGGACGACTGTTCGGTATTTACACCCGACAAACACAATGAGTCAAAGACTGGGAGTGGAAGAAATGCTTGCTTCGCTAATGACTACCGTTCCTCCGCCGGTGTATCGCCACTGACACCATTGACGCCAATGTCTCACTCAAGTAATTTCAGTGTTAATAAAAGTTTGGTTCCGGCTTTCGATCCCTTCCAAAGTCCAATCCATACGAATCCAATGACATTCGGGAACATCTCTTCGCCGATCTCGTCATTGATGACACCGGTCTCTCTGGTCAATAGCCCACACCTGCGATATATGTATAGTCCGCTCTACGGCCCAACTTTCGCGAGTCCTTATGGGGATTATCACCCGAATCAGATCCGTTTCGATAATTCTGATAGAGTGGCAGATCTGGTTAAACAGCATAAGAACGCGGCCACTCACGCCGAGGCAAGACATACCTGGAGTGGAGTGCTTCCCAACGGATCGCATAAGACGCCGATCTATTCTTGCAAAGTGTTTCTGGGGGGCGTTCCCTGGGAGATGACTGACCACGACATAAAGCTAACGTTCTCTCGCTTTGGAAACGTTTCTATTCTAAGACCGGGACAACACGTGAAGCTGTCCAGGTCATCTCAGAACAAAGACAAAGCTGGCTATTTGTACCTGATTTTCGAATCTGACAAACAGGTGAAGTCATTGATCAACGCCTGTACCCACGACTTCAGTAATGGCGGCAAATATTACTTCGCTTTAAACCAATCGCGGTATCGGCCAAAAGACGTTCAGATCATCCCCTGGAACACCAATGATGTAAACTACGTCCGATGTCCGTCCGCCCGATTAGACACCAGTAAAACGGTATTTGTGGGCGCACTCCATGGCATGCTTACGGCTGAAGGCTTGGCCTGTATTCTGGAGGATCTATTCGGAAATGTGGTGTATGTGGGCATCGATACCGATAAATACAAGTATCCGATCGGCTCCGGACGCGTCACATTCAACTCAACCAAGTCGTTCAATAAGGCGGTCCACGCGGCCTTCATTGACGTCAAATCCAATAGGTTTCAAAAGAAGATCCAAATCGACCCCTTCCTCGAAGAGAGTAATTGCAGTCACTGTCACTCAGACAAAGGGCCCATTTTTTGTCGCGACTTATGTATGACTTACTTCTGTCGGAATTGTTGGGATCTCCTCCATTCAGTGGATGGAATGCGAGAGCACCAGCCAATTATGAGAACCAAGAATAAGTTCTAATCAAAATGACTACAAATAGTTAAGACAAACCCCAACTTATCCGACTTATTAGACAATTATATACTAATATTTAATATATTTAATGTTTAACCATTTGATTGTTTTAATCACACTTTAAATGAATTAAATTAAAACTAATTTATTGTTTAATTAAAATTGAATTTATATTCAACAGAAAGTCTGTCCGCAATTTGCGTCCATTTTATTCAAATTCGTTATCAAATAATTTGTTGAAATTGTTTTTAAGGCTTACTTAAGGACTATTTGCGTGAACTCCCGGAGCCGTTGTTCACAAAAGCACTGTTCGATATGATGGACGACGGGCTCAGCGTATGCCTACCCGACGACCCCTCAGGCAATGCCAAACTCATGTTCTCGATTCTAGAATGTCTGCCTAAAATAAACAGGGTTAGTTTGCCATTAGCTGACAGCCCTTTGTTTGACTTAAATCTGTAATTATTTGTCTTTCAGATGACTGTTCTCTTTATTATGGATCACTTGAAGAGAATTATAGGTCACGCCGACAGAAATAAGATGTCATCGCAAGCGATTGCCATTTGTTTTGGACCACTTATGACGTGCCATTCGGAGAGTGAGAATCTCCACAAACCCATCGAAGTCTTCAAATTTCTACTCGAGATTTGGCCTCAAAGAAGAGGTGATTATCTTATTTTCGGACACAAATTCAATAACTAATCAATCAATTGATTTAATAACAGTTTCTGCGTCAAGAAGTGGAAGCAATGACTCAATGCTATCAAACAAAGCAATGGTTAATAAGGTGTCGACAGCCGGTAAAGTAGATCCGTCAATGTCTGCCACATCATCGCATCCGATATCATCGATCGCTCAGACGTCCATCGCATCGATTCCAATGACCACAAGCATAACATCTGTTCCATCGGTCACTTACAGCCATTTGCCGCCAATTAGTATTCCTTCGACGGTCACCTCAAGTATGTTACCGGCGCTAACACCGGGACCATCGCCAACAGCGCTGACCGTCTCTGAGACCTTACCCGTGACCACAAAATCATCCATTAGTACCACAACGAGTGTAGTTACCAGTGCTGGTGTTGACAATGATTTCGGACATCAGTTTAGCACAGTATCGATGGCGACGACCACCAAAAAGAGTGTAGCCTTCGCTCAACAGAACAATAACTCGAACAACGGTTCAAACGGCGGTGCGGCCAGTGGTTCAACCGGCGGTGGAGTCAGTGGTAGCGGCACTTCTGTTCAAAGTAGAGCCCTTCCCTTACCTCCCAACTGCTAACGTTGTGAATGTGTTGTTCTCTCTGTTGTTTCAATCGATGGTTCTTAAGGTTCATCAAAAACTGTGTAATGTTTTGATTTTGTGATAAAACACGTAAAACCACTCAACAGTTTAGGACTACTTCTGATCTCTTCTGACCCTTTGGTTGACATATAATATGAATGACAAAACCCAATGAAGTTAAACGCAATTGAAATTAATGGAAGACTTTGTCTTTCGATAGAAATCTCAGACTTTTTTCTTTGTGTCCAAACACTTATTCGAGTCTCTGATAGCATTCGGTAAAAGAAATACTCGTTTTATTGGATCTCAACTGAAGGACAGGTTTTACACAACAAAATGCTTTTAATTAGTGATTATTAATTGATTTTAATTTTATATTATGACTAATAAACTGATAACAAAGAAGTTTCTCATTTTGCCATAATTTGCACCAAAAGATTGTCGTTAAGGCTATCTATAAAACTAAGTTTTGAGAGGAATCTGAAGAGCAATAGAATTATTCCAATTTTGAGTTCTATTATCAATAAGACTATTACCAGGATTACATTTGATAAAATTTGAAGATATTCTTAGAGAAAAGATACGTAAATTGAATTCAAGAGATTCTCACTTAAGATAATTGTTTTATTATTATTCATATGATTAACACTTTCTCTGATATCAGACTATATTTTATTTATTGTTATTTAAATTTATAATTAATGTTATCTTTAATAATGAGTATTAATTAGTTTTACATTTTATTAATCGATTATTTTTACAAAAACCCTAAACGATGGCTAATAATACATAATTTGTTGTTTTTGTTGTTATTATAATTAATTTTAATTCATTTAGTTTTTGATTCTGTTTTTGTCTGTTTTTTGGTAACTAATCGCATATCAATTAATGGTGAGAATCGTGTTTCGAGGGAACAGTTTTAGTTATACTAATAATTCTGTAATCAATTTCAACATTACTAACAATAATACAGAATATTATTCAAAAAGCATCGGAAAGTGAGGCAAATATTATTCAAAACAAATTATAAATACTATTAAATAAATTGTTGTATCACTGAATCGTTTTTTAGGACATAACACAAGTCGTCGATTAATTGTAAAAAAGTATTAAAATTCATAATTAGAAGCGATTATTGTTTTTATTATGAATTAAATAACAAAAATTGTTATTATAAGAAAACTATGGCTTTGTTTCGCTTCTTCTCTTGAAAATACTGAACCGACAACTGACTGATTGAGTCGACTGTCGACCGATCACTACATTAACACATTTGATAACTGATTGTGTTTTGTTTCATAAAAAAATTGTTTTATTAGTCAAACGATTGTCATTTGAATATAATTAAGTCAAAGCACTGCCAATTAATTTCCTGTTTTTGTGATTAAAAATTACAAAAATTTCTTTTTCTATGGATTAGTAATTAATTTATATTCAACTCAAAGAATAGTTTTAATTATCGATCGCTTATCTATTTATTACAAATTCTGAGAAAACCAAAAATCATGAAAAAAAAGTTTATATTTGAGTCGAAATAATTGAAAATTTCATTCTTTTTGATAAATTGAATTTATTGCTGAAAAACAAATATTTGTTTTGAAAGTTTGTTTACTCATTTTTCTGTAAAAATGCATATTAATTGACACAAACATTATTATTATAAGACATGTCATTTGATTTGTTTCATATTAGAGATAATTATTAATAATTATTGTTATTATCGTAAAACCAAAGGCTTTGCACTTCATTTCTGAGTTAATAATTTAACATTTCTTTCAGTGAAGTCGTTAAGAGGTGAGAAAAGTTATCGCCTGGTTTACATGCTTAATTACCATGGTTAAAATTTCATCGTTAACTAAAATCGTGAGAATCTTCAATTAATAGGAGCTTGATGATCAAGTGAAGAGCTTGCTCATTCTTTCATTAGGTTGAGTTCACGAATTTACTCCAAATTACGCGACTATCACTTATTTTGTTGATAATTGAGTGAAACAGTGAACCAAAAGAACAAAATTGAGGCGAAATCAGACTTTTTTATTGTCTATTTGTCTGTCGATATAATCGACAAACAATTGGCCACAAAATGTTTGGATATTTTCTGTGTTTCGAAAATAAACCCATAATTTGAAAGACAATAACTGAAAACAAGATCTGATCATTAGATTGACTAAAAATATGGACCACTTTTAGCTGAAAATCAGATCAAATACAGAGTTCAACTCAAATAATGGACAAAAAGTAGCGAAAACAGTTGTTTTGGACAATAATGCAAACAATAGGAGCAAATCGTTGCCACAAACCACTCAAATGATCATAATTTCCAAACAAAACATTCAATTTTCTTATTTCCAGAGTTCAAACAATTCCTATGAATTCAAAATCAATGAAAAGTTGAAAAATAAAAGTCA
>JAQGBD010001295.1:0-17227 GCA_034698165.1 Punctoribates punctum | reverse complement strand
GTATGGCTTATATTGTTTACGACTTCTCCTCTCATAAGATGTGATTTTTGTCGACAATTGATTTCATTCAATTTTGGTCTTAATTAGAGTCAAAGACCACAAATATTTTCATTTATTTCCAAAATAATTAGTCCGTAAAAACCTGTAGAGATGTGGTCTACGGGCGGACCTCCTAAAGAGACTCAGAATTGGACAGCAGAACAGCGCCAGTGGTCGGCACAACAGTCCAATATCTGTCTGTCTGTTCCCCACGAATCTGTCGATTGGGCACAACTGGCCAAACAATGGATACAAATGCAGAGTCAACCGCAACCACAGCCGATACACAACTCAATGCCCCCAATGGGGACCCAAATGCCTCCCTTGCCGTCAATGGCCATAAGATCACCACTGCCTCAACATTTGCCGCCAATGCCTCCGATGGGCGGCCATTTCGTAACGATTGCTCACAATGTGAGTCATAGACCACAACATATCATTCCTGAAGACACGTCTCGTCCGGTATATCAAACTCCGATTGAGGCAAACAATTGGATCCGAAGTCAACCGCCTCTTCCACCGCCTCAACAGTCATTGCATTCAATACAAGCAATGCCTCCGATATCTATACCGCCGCCGATGCAGTCACCCCTACCTCAGCATAATTTCCAGTCTTCTTACAGTTGGAGAGCACCGAATGCCGCTCCGACTCAGTCCCCTATTATTACGGCTAATGATAACCACAAAACCGATAAAATGTCTGCCAATCAAATGAGTTTAGACGCGGCCAAGAAAAAGAATCTCCCGATTTGGCTCCGGGAGGGACTCGAAAAGATGGAGAAGGAAAAGACAAAGAAAATGGAAAAGGAAAAGGAGGAACACCACCGCATCCAACGCATGAAAGCCATCAGAGATAAAGAAGAAGAGCTCAGACGGGAAATAGAGTTGGAACAGAAGTTGTCCACCAAATACCAGAGCGATTCCGATGATAATGACGACAATCAATCAAATGATGGCAACAAATCAGACGAAGAAGACATTCGGCTCAATGAGGAACAATTGGTATGGCTTTCCATTTAATGATTTGGTAATTAATTTTGTATAAAATTGATTCATCAGATGTTAAAAGTAAGGAAATGGATGACAGAAATACTTTTAGAGGTGACCACCGATGAAATAGAGGCCATTGCAAGGGATGTATTGAATAAGTCGGCGAACAGAGGTATCTGTGCTTTCGATGGCTTCCATTCACTCATTTTTAACCAAATGCTTAGTATTTTAGACAAAATTAATTCATTTAAACACTAATTTGTTTTCATTAATTTGTCGACAAAATACTGAAACAAAAGTAATCGAAATATGATTTAAATAACGAAATTAAATGTCTTTCGATAACAATTAAGTTTCAGCGGTTAGACATACGAGCGATGCCTCAAGTTTTAAGAAACCGACAATACTTGGTATGTATTGCAAGCGATGGTCTCTTTTCATATCACAATCGATTCCAAACAACAACAATGCGATTGCATGTCCTTATAATTGCTTTCCCTTCCATCCCTTTCCCTTCTGTTCTACTCTTATTCTCCATCCATTATCTTTGTTAACACATTCCTCGAGTTCTTAATCATTGTTTTGTTTGCTTTTGGGTTACATTTGTTCTAAAATGACATCTCTTTTGTATTCGCTTTTGAATCGATAATTAATTAGCTCTGAATAACAGGAGGTTTGACTGTTTTGAGCGGTTATGGCACCGAATCAGATGATGAAAGTGATGATCAAAACAAAGATAACAGAAGTGAAGCTCAAAAAGAGCAAAGAATTGCTCAAAATAACGATAAAAAGAATGGCACCAAAAGTAGAGACAATTCAGAAGATTCTAAACCAAGAGATGAGACAAAAGGTAAACTAAACTCCTTTTTGTTATAAGACCTGACAATTGCTGTCCTTATTTGCAGAGCGTAAAAGTGATGACAGACCTCGTCGGACGTCCGAATCAAATGACAAACAAAGAAATAGTGATCGAAACCGACACAGAAGTAGGAGTCGGGATAGAGATAGCAAAAGATCTGCAGACAGGGCTAGAGATAGAGATAAGAGAAGTCGTTCCAGAAGTCGAAGAAGGAGTAGGTCTAGAGATAGAAGTCGTTCCAGAGATCGAAATTCGCGATCAAAGAACTCGCGGAAGTCTAGAGATAATAGAAGTGATTCTAAAGAGAGAAGAAGTAGATCCCGTAGCAGTTCTCGAGACAATCGAAGGCACAGAAGACGTTCCAAAAGTCGGTCGAATAGTCGGAGCAGAAGTGACTCCAAAGAACGCAAATACCGGAGAACGTCCAGCAAAGAGGAGAGCCGTAAATATAAATAGTTTTGTTTAAAGCTTTAATTAAAGGGTAAGACATTTCGCCGATAAGGGACGCCATCAATGATTACGCTTTTGACAAAAGGTAACATATTTTTTGACTTTTTTCTAAACCCATTGAACATCACTTGAGAACAAGTTTTTCATTATTTGCAAAAAACTTATTCCAAACCAAACTTCGTTAGAAATTAGGGAAAATTCCTTCAAATTGTTGGAAATTTTCAGACCAAAGAGCTTTGAAATACAGGAATTCCTATCCGGTTATCAATTATTGTCAGCTTATTCTGAGATCAGTGGTCCACAAGTTATTCTATTGACCAGATTCTAGTCATTTGATCAGAATTTGAGCCTTTATTTGAACCGAATTCTAGGAAATGATTCATCGATTTATTGAACAAATTTTTATCGCAAATTATTGTTATTTTTTATTATTTTCTTCTATTTATAGGAATAAATCAATAAAATGTCATAAATGGCAAACATATGTACAAAACAAACCTTTTTTAACTATCAATAAAACCATTTATTCTGAACATTAAATTGATTTCTGGCTTAAAGCTGAGGTCAGCCCTCACTTCGACCGATGGGTAATATTTTAAGAGAAGAATTCATTAGAATTGACTTTATTTGCATTTCCAAAGAATAACGAAAATTGAAAAGTTATCAAGGTTAAATGTATGGATTGTTATATGGATTGCATTAATCTTTCCAATCGATTCGCATTGACTTACAGTTCGATTGCATTTATTGCACAGATTTTCAGTTAACCTGCAAATTATGTTCAATACAAACAACAAATTTAACTCAATTTCTAATCACTTCAAACGGAATGCAATTATTTGAAAATTTTTTGAATCATTGTATAGAATAGTATTCAACAGAGAGATGACAACAAACCAAATGTTCTCTCAATGGTTAGGATTAAATCAATTTGATTGGTGTCTAAACCCTTCCCATAACAAAAGGATAGACCGAATTGTAAGTCAATCGGATCGGTATTTAGGGTTCAGTTATGTATTCCATAATCTCTTTCTAAATAATTATACAATAATTTTGTTTAAAAAATAAAGACTTGATTTACAGCAATAGTTATATTAGTTTTGAATTTAAAAATCTGTTATTATTTTCCTATTCTTTGTTCGCATTTCGAATATTTGATTAAAACTTCATAGAAGTCATCGAAATGGAAATCGCGATGAGTTGGAAGAAAATACATTTCTGTAAGTCTTATCTGCCATAAGGGGTATCCATAGGGAGAGGGCGACGAACCGAATGATATCAAAAGCTCGGGATCCGGAAAATCGTACGTTTCTTATAATAAAACACAAAAAATTGATTTAATAACAAATTGGGAATAAATGACTCACTTTTCAGATATTCTGTGACATCGTTCTGATCGATGTCTTCGTTTCGATGACACAAATGTTTGGCCGCTTTTACTATACTCTGATGGGAGTCCTCCTCAGAGACCACACATATTCTCATGTTTTCAAAACTAATTAAACGATTGTTTCCTTAAAAAACAAGTTATTCATTGAATTAGCGCTAAATTTAGGAACAAATCACTCAACCATTGAGTAAACATCAGATAATTAATATTAATTACCATTCGATTGCATCTTATTGTAGCCATTCTTCCGAAGTCTTGAGGTGTCGTCAGTCACTTCTTTGTGTCCATTCTTTGGCGGATTTAAATATTGGATCAATTCTTTCCACGAAACGAATAGATCTGAAAATTAACAAAATATGGCTTAAAATTGAAGACAAGACATAAGACATGTTTTGATTGATTCGCAAAATATTTAGACATTATTTGGCTTTTAATCGATTAGTATTTGAATTGAAATTAAATTTAATTAATGAATAAAATGATGAAAAATAGATACCATTGTGAGAGAAAAGGGAAACATAAGTGACTCCGAACTGTTGACACCATCGGATCAGTTGAGACAATTGCTGGCAATCGAGTAGTTCTTCATTGATAGAGAGGGCGATATGTTTCGGTATTTTATTCAACTCATCCACCAATTTGTTGACATCTTTTCGGTGATATTTTCGCCGATTTGTCAATTGATTCAAATATTTGTTTATTAATAAAATCAACGAAATGAATGAATGAGTTATTAACCAAAACAAGTGATAAATATTATCTAATTTTATTGATTTACTCATAGTTTTGATACGAATTTCATTTGGATTTAAATTAAAACTAAATTAAAAGCGATTTGAAATCAAAATAAGTTTTGTGACGAAAGCATAGCATTGGAAATGTGGGAGACTTTCATTCGCCGGCTCTCAGGGCTGACGACAACTACGAAGACTGACATTCAGTCACATCTCTATTCCTTTTGGAACACACCCTCTAAACTTGAAATTATTAAATAAAAACAAACTTGGTCAGTCTAAACTGAAAAATCTTTAATAATTAGCAATTAACCAATTGTTTTCAATTTTCTAAATATTTTTGCATTGGCAATGCTTAATTTATCCTTGTTCTTTTGTTTTATTCTAGTTCATTTGCTTTATTTTAGAATTAGGGTAAATCCATGTCTAGAATATTATCTTTTTATTTTCAAAATAAATAAAAATGTATTTTCCATTCAATTGAAGTAATTGTACTCTTTGTTAATAAGTGAGTAATTCTTTGAAATGATTTCTGGAAAACGAAAGCGAAACTGAGTTATGTCTAACTTATGGCTAACTGGTTGTGGTTTTGGTCATAAGTTATGGGCAAAGAGTATGAACTTGCAAATGTCAAATGTCACGTATGCCCTTCAAATCTGGAATTATTGCACAGAATTTGTGTACTTTGAGTCGGTTTTAGATAAGAAAGTGGTCCAAACATTTCCACAGAATATGTGGTTCACAGCAGCTGTGCACTGGTATGCAGGTCCTGCAAGACTAAACTCTGGGCAGTTTAGGATAGGTTTAAGAAAATTAAAGAAAATGAGCTAATTCTTGAAATTTACTCTTTGACGTGATATTGACTACCCTTAAGCCTATAATCGGGTATAAAATGTATAAACACTTTGAATACATGACTGGAATCTGATTAGAATAAAGGCTAGTATTGGTCACAACTCATACTCTCATTGTTTATATAAGTGAGGAATAACTCAATTCTCTTCATTTGATTACTTGAAACCAGAAGCTTTAGTTTTCGCTAATTTCCCAAATATGTCAAAAATGGCAAAATATACAAATTTTCGAATTATTTATTTGAATTTCAATTTACTTTATTTGGTTTTATCGGTGTTTCTGTTCTATAAGTGCACTTTCACTAAGCTCTGGGCCGAAGCCCTTCACGAACAGCACAAGAAGTTGTACGCATTGGGAATCATAACCACAATTCAAGCGATAATCAGCAGTTATATCGGATGTCTGGCCATTTGGTTCCGTTCGAAAGTGTGGTCACAAATGCAAATTCTGTTCAATTCACTACTGATCCCGTTTTTGATGTTGGCTTATATTGTCGAACGGTTCAGAAGAGGACCCGACGAGTCTCACGACGCTCTCTGCGAGTACGCAATGTTGGCTTTGTTCGCATTGGGCTCATCCCTTATATTCCTGGCCTTTACTTTCTTGGAAATACTCCGGAAAGAGTTCGACGCCAACAAGATTTGCAGTCCAACCACTGATTTGAATAAATTGGCCGTAAAAGTAATCAGTTGTCCCGTTCATACGGTTCAGACCGTTGAGACCCTTCCGTCGAAGAACACGAGTGAAGTCTAGTTTATATTCGACTCAATTCTTTACATTTTTTAGTTTTAATTTTTCATTATTTAAGAATTCATTAGAAGTCATTTGACGAGTATTTTGTGATAACCTTTAGATTCAGTGACGAAATATTTAAGAAATTTGTTTTTTCTTTTGTTTAATTATTGTATAAATGCTATGAATTTCCAAATTTCTTCATATTTTTGAGAAATCGAATAAAAAATCATTTTTTGAATTTAGATCTTATTATGAATTTCTTATTGAATTTTATGCAATTTTCGTTCATTTCCTTTATTATCGATTAACAAAAGCAATATTTAAATGAAACTCAGGTCAGAATTAGATGTAAGCATGGTCGTATTGGTGATAGTGATGTTCCAACAAATCTAAATGTCATAAAACTATTAAACTTTAAAAAAAGCGGTAAATATAAGGTTTTTTAAAAAATGCATTTAAATGAGACACCAGTTTTCTAGAATCTAGCACATTTGGCAAATTAACATGGTTCAGTATTTAAGACATATAATGGGTTGCAAACATTTATCAACTCAGGAGATATAAAATGGCGCATATAGATCAAGTTCAAATATGTGATGCTTCCAATACTCTTCAAAATGATTGCAGAAAAATCATTTTCCAATTAGAGAGAATTTTGCCTTGGTCAACCCTGAATTAGGTCCCTGGTTAACGTTTACTTGCAAACCATTGTTATATATTTGAGAGGCGAGTAATTCCGTCGAACGCTTATCAATAGTTTCATTGGTTTTGAAGTGAACTCCGATTAATTTCTTTTGGGATTGACTTCTATTTGAAGGCTAATCAATGGCTCGAATCAGATGTGGAAATATTTTTTAGACAAACCAATGATTAGTTACTAATATATTCATAAAACCGGTCATCTTTGATATGAAAGATTAATCGATGTCGACTTGAATAGCGTCGATCTGCTCGTGGATATCATTTGCCAATTGATTAGTCGGTTAACATATGTCTCATTCAGGTTCTTATTATTGAAAACGAACGGAATTTTAATAAAACTTTCATAAGTTTAATGATTTTTCAATTCTAATGCAAACCTTATAAAAATTCATTCGATCGGAACCTTAGTTGAAGTGAAGTTAAAGTCTTTTCAGTTTATTTTGCGCTTCCCTTAAGACTTCAGTTTTGAACAGAAGACACAGAAAATGGATAAAATGGTTTCGTTTAAGAAATATACAGTAAATCTGGTCATCGCAAACATTATCGTCTCCTTGGTTTGGGTTCTGTTGTCAATAAGTGTATCCAAAAGTTTGGTCGAAGACTCCAATGAATCGTTTTTGAAATGGTGTTTATCTGTCATCAGTTTAGTGAACATAATTGGCGCCTACTTTGCTATAAATGGTATTCTTCGTCGTAGTGGTAATATCCGGAGCTGTGAGCTGACCACTTATTACCTTATGTCCCGAATTGCTATTATAAGCGAGAGTTTCCTATATTTACTAATTTTATTCACCGGCAAACAAAACGGTTCCTATCATCCGGTCATTAGTAGTGTCCAAACGGGGGTCACTATTATCATTATAATCACTCAGATTTGGCTCATCTATGAAACAAAGAATTTGGAGAATATAATCAAAACTGAGTTTCTCAACGAATTTGAGCCCTGGGCAAACCGAAAACTGTCCTCACCCCCAGACATCACTGAAATCGAGAGGAATAGTCGACTCTACTCATTGACTGATCAGCTAATGGTTAACCCGTACTCTACTGCTCTACAAAATGACAAAAGAGATCCCCGTCTTTATAATTGTCTCCGAAGTCCATCATTTGGGTCACAACAAGTATATCAGTCCTTATCGGTGCCATTGATGGACAACACTGTGCCGCAGTCATTGGCAAATCAGTGGTATTACCCGAATCAGAGTCCTCAGGGTCCTCCTCCGCCCTATAACTGATAGGCTATAACTTCTAAATTGTTGACAGAAATATCAAAATTATATGAAATCTTGTCTTCAATTGAAATTTGTTTTTATTTTTACAAAACTAACTGTTATTTATTTGAAACCATTCTGTAAACTATTTTGAATTAACACTGATTTAAACGAATCAATAGTTTACTAATAAATGAAATTTTATTTGCAATTCAAAAATATTGATTCATTTTTTACTATTTGAAGGCTATTTCATAGATATCAGAGTCAACTATAGAACTTTCATTAGATTTTTGTTTTAATTAGATTTCTTAAGAATTTAGTTTAAAGTGAATACACTTTTATAGACAAAAACACAATTTCAATGAAATCTATAGTTCAATGAATTTTTTTTTGGCTCAAATTTATATAAAATGAAGAAATTCTAATCAATAATTCATTATTCGTAATGCAATTCAACATTCAATGGAAATTGTGTTCAGTTTAGAAAGTCTTCTGAACGAACATTGAAAGTGTCCAGGATGATAGTCATTGGCGTCTTTTTCGTACTGATCTTATCAATAGTGTTCGATATCTTGTTCTTTAGATTTCTGGTACGCATTGAGGCGTGAATTAAAATCAATACAAAAGATATTAAAATTGATGACAAAAGGATAGCGACGGACGAAAAGTTATATATTAATAAATAGGCTGTCGTTAGGATTATAGCCAACAATAGGTATGTCTGATAGCGAGAGGTCTGGAGCTGACCCTTCGATATCCTACTCAATCGGGTGGCAGAGAATATAACTGCGAGAAAACCAATTCCAGAGACCATCAGCGCCCATAACATCTTATGTGGAGCTAAAAGGCTGTGCCATAAAAAAAACAAACATTAGTTTTGTTGAGGTGAAAAGTGGTCTTGCAAAAGAAAACAAAGTTTCTTCTGAGAAACAGTTGAATGCATGATAACATGCAAACCTGTCATTATTTTATTGCTTTTCTAAGGAATATTATAAGAATTATATAAATTCTATGAAATTGTATGAAATAAAGGCTATAATACCCAAATAGAAGCAAATTGAAGGCAGTGATAAAGAAATAGTTGGTTTGATAATAGAGTAGATTCGATATAATTCGTTGACTGAATCGAGGCTTTTGGAAGCGAGCCTTCGATAGGAAGAAGTCGTCGATTGAACGCATCGGCGAAAATGTAAACTCAGCCGACATATCGATTACGAGAATAAATTCAATTAATATTTAATTTTTGCGACGAAAATAATATTTTATTTAAATGGCTTTCAGTAACTCAACGACACAATTATTGTGTTTAACATTTGTAATGCTTTGTAATCATTAAGACTCGACTTATTTAATGTCAGATTCGTTACGAATTCAATTGCTTTATAGATAAGACATTTCTGATAAAACGTAGAAAAGGTGCTAACTTTGGCGTTGTTTTAGTTATCTTTGATTTCTAACTCCATTCAAATGGGTTTCAAAAAACAACAGAAAATATATTAAGTGTTTCACAATTTTATAATTAACAGAAATGTTTGAATTTCAGAGGAAATTAAGGAAATGCTTTCTTCTGTCATATCCTTTGAGGCCTTATAATTAATTTCGCTATAAAATAAAGTATTCGACAAATGTGGTCATCCGTTTTGGTTATTCTTGCCTCTACAAAATAGACAGGGGATAGGCGGGCGCTGTCGGTCACCGACTGCAAATACTAAATTCTGTAAATGTAGTGAAAAACTAAGCAAGGTTTGATAATATTTGCTTATTTGACTTCAGAAGCGGTTATAACAATGAGAAAAGTCGTGTCACAACAAATTCAGTATATTTCTAGTTTTGGATACAATGAGTTTAGAATACAATATGAGAACATATATCACATTTATCTAAACTTCACCTTGAGCATGAATTGTGCATAAAAAATACTCTGTTTTCTCATAAATTGACTGAAAATTAAATCGACAGTATATTATAAGATGATTAATATGCCTGCAAAGTGCCATTCGATCCATTTTTAACCCTTTTGACTGATCTTTCCGCGATTCTGGAGGGGGCGGGAGATTTTTGGTCAAGCTTATCCCTCGTATTGAATGAGTAATGCAGTGGTTTGTCATTTTTAAAAATCTTAGCCATCGATCACTTATGTGAGTTTCATATTTAGAGAAATCAAAAATTTAATAATTCATAGAAACGCAAACTAAAGTTTATAAACTTTAAATTCATAAATGACGGGCCATTTATTCGACAGTTATATGAAAGGTGAATGTGAGTGTTTGTTGTGCTGTCTCAAAGTGTTTTCGAGATCAATAATTTAATTTTAATACAATGTAAATGAATTTTAAATTGAATTAAAAAATGGCCCCTTTCTTAATAGATCATTTTAAAAAAAAATCTATTTATAATAATAGATTCAAGGTTATTTATAGCTGCGAAAAGTTATTTAATTAATGTGAGTAAAGAATTGAACGTTAATTTATTGAAGGCTTTCTCTAATCATCGCTAATGTCTATAATTATTTCACTTGAATTCATTTTTATTCATAAGTCGTTTCCTTTGTTATGATTTGACTGAATTTCACAAAACATTATTCTCCGTCTAAAACAGGATCTTCTTTCATATTTAATGTAATAAAAAGTGTTGCAGGATACTTCACAAGTTTCAACCCTAGGGTCTTAAATCATTTATGAAGTGATATATGATTCTATCCTCTAATAAAATATTCAGATAAATATGTTCGAGGAATTAATAAAAGTCTTCTCTTTTTTAATAAAATTTCTCTGAAATTCTCAAACTCTTTGTATAAGTTGTAAAGAAAATGAAATGAATTTTCGGACGCAAACAGAATTGCCATTGAATTCCACTTAATTATGGTTAGTATTAGAATTTGAAGAGTAGTTTATTCTGAGCCACTCTGAGCTCACTCACAAAAGTCTCCATTTATTTAAATTCAGAATATTACTGATGTTTATTGAAATCGTTGTAATTATGAAAATATAATTTATATTTTGAGATAAATATTTTCATTGAGAGCTTTCATTGTCTATATTTTTGTCTGCATTTCAATGCCTGTGCTCTGAGTATTGCATAATAATAAAGCCCATTGTGATGATAGTACCGTCACTATTGGCAACGTATAAAAATAGCTCAGAATCGAGGAACCGACTCAATAGGTTATGAGCACTGATAATACACTCAATTTCAAAGACTCTTCTGTTTCGAGCATCACTTCTGTCAGTTTTGGTCAGTCGGCCCATTATTAATGTGCAAAGAATATGCGTGTTTTAGAGGCCTCCAGCCATTAAACAATATCTCCAGATCAAAATGAGCTAGTCTCACGATGACAGACAATTTAAGTTTAATAGATTCAAAAGTGAGATTCTGTTCAATCATCACATGTGCATTCTGTTTGCAAATGTTGTCATGTTAAATTTGTTTTGAAATTATAAGAGAATTTATTTTTGTGATTTTTCATTAAAAATTGAATTATATTTTGTGAGTCAAACTGTAATCAGTGATAATGTCTGTGATAAAAGACTTACGGCTTCTGCTGTGGAAGAATTATATCCTCCAAATACGGCACCCGATTGTGACGATCGCCGAATTGCTGATCCCCTGTCTATTTGTGGCGATGTTGGCCGGTATACGACGGAAAGTGGACTTCACAAACCACCCGAATGCCACTGTTTTTGATACTTTTGACACAAACAATATCCCGACCATCGCTTTCGGGACGGGTTTTAATATTCCGCAATGGATTGTTATGTATTCTCCAAATGACTCCCAAATCAATGACATAATGGAAAAGGTCGGCCATAAAATCTATGTTATCAGTGATTACCGCACTCAAGTTCAGTGTAAGCTATCTTGATCCTTTTATTACCTTTTAATTTTAATTAATTAGACTGAATAAGTTATATTACCAAGTTTATACCTGGATTTTTGTTTATCGAAATTTATTATATTTGAGAAATAAATTCATTATTCGAGAGTCTAAACAAATATTCACTTAATTTATAATCTAATCAATTAAAGAGAAAAACAAACGATAAAAGGATTTAATAATTCCCTAAAAAATAATGTTTACCAAAATCCCTAACAAATAAATACCTGGAGATTTTAGAAAATAATTGCAAATAACCAATTGATACAATCGGAAACATTTTATTGTTGACTCTCCTATCAGTTAATAACTTATCACAGATTTTTCGATTCATAATTCAATATTCAGTGATCTTTCGAATTGAGTTCATCCAGTCTTATGACATAATAATTAGTTAATTAACGGTTTGATGAGTAAGAGAGATATGACATCTAATTATAGGAATGACAAGAATAGGCATCGAAATCAAGTTTTCTGACTCTCCTTTTATTTGCCCAAAAAATATTCATCATATAATAAATTCAATGAATGGAACTTGGTAAATTTAAAAAATGTATTTTATAGTACAAAATACTATTTGAATCATGTTCAATGGAAAAATAGTAAAGAAATATATAAACATTCAATGTTTTGTCAAGATTAAAATAAAATTTTCCATCGATTTAATAACAAATGGAAATGAATAAATGAATGAATCTTGGCTAATATTGGCTAAGATTCTCTGAAAAATCGATTTTGTATTTGATATATAATTTTAGTCTTAATACTTATGAAATTCTCTGCAGTTTTAGTTTAAAAATATTTCTATGAATTTAAAGTCAATAATCTTTTAATAACTTTAGAATAAAATCCAATAAAATGCTATAAAATCCATAAAATTAATGAGAATTGAATTCTGTGTTCTCACAGTACAGGCCTTCGAAAGCGAGAAAAATATGATTACGTATTACAACAAACAGGAGGCTTATTATCAAAATTTAATACTCTGTGGAATAGTATTCGAAAATGTCCAGGAATTGAATTCATCCCTCAAATACAAAATAAGATTTCCAAATACTCCAAAACACGTCGTCAGAGATAAGATGCGTCCCATTAGGAACTGGTGGACACAATTCACTTTCCCTTTATTTTCTAAGCCCGGCCCCAGATCGGCAGACAGCAATTATGGAGATGTGCCTGGGTATTTTGAAGAAGGCTTTCTTGCAGTACAGCACAGCATTGCAATGACTGTCGCCAGTCATATAACGGAAAGTGATGACGATATCGATCACGACTTTGTCCTAATTATGCAGAGATTTCCGTATCCGCCATATATTGAAGATATCTTTCTTCTGGCCCTTCAGTTCTTATTTCCCATTATATTAATGTTGAGTTTCATTTATCCGGCGGTAAATCTGACCAAAAACCTGGTCATCGAAAAAGAAAAGCGGCTGAAAGAGTCAATGAAAATGATGGGACTGAAGAATTGGTTGCATTGGATGGCCTGGTTCATCAAATCATTCTTCTGGATGGCACTCAGTTCTGCTTTGCTTTCAATTCTATTGACGATACGAATCAAAGAAGGGGTCGGAATACTCAACTATAGCAATGGATTACTGGTTTACCTGTTTTTCTTGAGTTACTCGATTAGTTGCATTTCTTTCGCTTTCCTTTTGAGTACTTTCTTCTCAAAAGTAAGTCTGAGATAAACAAGGATTTGATTTGAATAACAAATGCTTAATGTTTAGGCAAATGTGTCAGCGGTGGGGGCCGGAGTCCTCTTCTTTATGGCTTTTATGCCATACTTCGCATATTTCCCGCGATATCGGTATAGAACTCAATGATAGAAATTATTCATTAGTTTGATAAACAATTGAAAACTTTTAGTGACTTATCGTATGTCCAGAAGTTGGTGTCGTGTCTGTCCTGTAATTCTGCGCTCGCAATGGGATCAATGATAATAGCGATGTGGGAGGGAAACAGTGAAGGCATTCAATGGTCAAACCTGGGACTCACTGCTTCGCCAGACGACACAATTACCATAAGAACTGTGTTTATGATGTTCTTCGTCGACACAATTGTATACATTTGTCTGACTTTGTATATCGAGAGCGTATTTCCCGGCGAATACGGCATTCCTCAGAAATGGTATTACCCCTTATCCAGTAGCTATTGGTTTGGAAATAGAACCAAAGTTAATGAAGAGAAGGTCCACCTCAACAGTGAAGACAATGGAAACTATCAGTTGAAAGACGAAACTCTCAATGAATTTATTGAAAGGGATCCGAAGGGACTCAAGTGTGGCATAAGAATTATGAATTTGTCGAAGAAGTTCGGCAACAGATATGCGGTCAATAATCTTAGTCTTAATGCATATGAGGGACAGATCACAGCATTGTTGGGACATAACGGAGCCGGTAAATTAAATTATGGCATGCTCATATTTTAATTGATCATTTTGTTTATTTTTTAGGTAAAACAACAACAATGTCTATAATAACCGGACTCTTTCCGCCATCCAGAGGAACAGCTGTTGTCAATGGATATGATATTAAGAAAGAGATCGGAAATGTCAGATCAAGTCTTGGAATTTGTCCGCAATTTGATGTTCTTTTCGATGAGATGACAGTTGAAGAACATTTGAAATTCTTCTGTCAATTGAAAGAATTCAATGAAAAGGAATTTGGAAATGAAATTAAGTCAATCATCCAATTGCTTGGACTCGAGGACAAAACAAAGAAGCAAGCTCAAACACTTTCGGGCGGACAAAAGAGAAAACTATCGGTCAGTTATGAATAGATTGAGAAATAATATAGGCTAGTAACACTGTCCTTGTTAATTTCGTATTAGATTGGCATCGCTTTAGTTGGAAAGTCGGAGATTGTTATTTTGGACGAACCCACCTCAGGAATGGATGTCTACGCCAGAAGATTTACCTGGGATTTGCTTTTGGCAGAAAAAGTAAATCGGACTATACTCCTGTCCACTCACTTCATGGAAGAGGCGGATGTGAGTCTCAATTGTCTATAATTTCAATACAATGGCAACGAATTTATTTAATTTTTATTAAATTTCAGATTCTGTCGGAAAGGATCGCAATTATGTCAAACGGACAGTTGCAGTGCTGTGGATCTCCTCTCTTCCTAAAGAAGAAATATGGCGTCGGATATAATATGACAATCGTTAAGACCAGTGATTCGACTGATGTGAAGCCAATCACTCAACTGATTCAAAACCACATAAATGATGCAAAACTGCAAACCTCTGCCGGAACTGAAGTCACTTATAGTCTTCCGCACGAAAATAGTCATAAATTTGAAGTACTGTTCGCTGAAATTGAAACTAGGACACAAAAATTAGGAATCGATAGTTATGGGGTCTCCATAACTACAATGGAAGAAGTCTTTCTCAAGTAATTTATTGATTTATCCTCACAATGAATAAAAATTTGGTCCTTAACAGAGTCGGTGAATATGCAGAGGAAGGTATAAAAGCGCTGAACGCCAACCAAAATAGTATCAATGAAAGTGATGTCTCTCTCAATATGGAAGTCAAACCGGAGGAACGAAATACTGGACTGACTTTAATTTGGCAGCAATTTGTTGGCCTCTTATTGAAGAAAATCTATTATTCGCTGCGAAACCCATCCCTAACATTATCCCAGATTCTAATTCCAATGGCTTTCGCAATAATGGTGTTGTCGATGCTCAAGAATTTGCCAAAACTGGGGGACTCTCCCAGTCTTGCCTTGAATTTAGATAACTTCAAGGGAACAGAAGTGCCATACTTTTACAAAACCACTGATAACCAAAATACCATTGATTTGGTAAATGACTACAAAACTCAATTCTCAGGACGTAATCGAGTCAAAGAACAAACATTCAATACAACGGATTTGAGTAAAGCTATGGTTGAATACATTCTCGAAGAATCCAAGAAAAGTATCGGTTATTTCAACCTTCATGTGCCCGTCGGGGCTATGTTTTGCGAGAACAAAAACAAAGAGTGCCAAGATTACAGCGATGAAGGGGCAACAATTGTGACCGCACTTTTCAATAACCAACCCTTTCATTCAATTGGGGTGAGTCTGGCGGCGGCCGACTTGGCTATAGTTCGGTATTCCACACAAAATCCCGATTATTCAATAGAAGTGAGTAATCATCCGCTCCCTCGAACTACTGCCGACAAACTACTCCAGGTCCAATACGCCACTCCTCAGCAATACCAATTATCTGAGAACCTTATGTTCAGTATGTCTTTCCTCGCGGCCAGTTTTGCCATTCTTCTGGTCAAAGAAAAGTCAAACAAAGGAAAACACTTACAACAAGTCTGTGGAGTAAAGCTATACCTGTTTTGGATGACATCATTTCTCTGGGATTATCTCATTTACATAATCACATGCCTTCTGGTTATGTCTGTGTATTGGATGTTCAATGAGGAACCACTGAGTACTTTGGCACAGGAGAGCCGATTGTTTGTCGTGTTTGCCGTTCATGGGTTTGCGTTAATCCCGTTCTCATACCTGATGTCATTCATGTTTGACGTGCCGTCCACTGCTTATGTCCGCATTTGTCTCTTCAGTATTATAGTGGGAATCGGAACCTTCATAACTGTTGTGGTAACAGAACTGCCTCTCCTAGACTTGAAGCATATCGGAAAAGTATTGGACTGGATATTCAGCATATTTCTGACCAACTACAATTTGGGCCGAAGTGTATATCATTTGTACACAAACTACCTTGGCAATAAGTACTGCAACATTGGTCCGCTACAGAGGACCTGCAACTTGGGAACAGTCAGTGCCAAAGACTTCGTTCATATGATAAGAACGGAATTCAAAGAATTCGCGCATTTATTTGAACAGTACTTATCGCAAATCCCTCCCGATATGAACATCACAATCCCTGTGCCCGATGTCATCAAACCCTGTTGTAAAAGTAAGTGCTTTAGTTTGTCTTAAAACTGATTCTTACTATCATCTGATATCCTCTTCAGACAAGTGTAATGACACCTGTTTTCCATGGAATGAAAACTTCTTTGGAGTCGAAAACCCAGGAATCGGAAGACTTCTCATATTATTTGTATTCCAATCCATTGTCTTTTGGACTCTTATTGTTTTGGTGGAAAACAATGTCATCAGACATCTGAAGAATCTCTTCATTCAAATTAAATTATTTTTCAAAAAATTGGATAAAAAGAATTCGTCTGCAAATGACACCGAAATGTTTGAGACAATGGACTCGGATGTCGGTCACGAAGTGGAGAGAATCGATAACTCAGATCTGAACAAACTTTTCGAAACCGATGCGATGATAATCAAGAAATTAGCCAAATATTACGGCGACTTCTGTGCTGTGGACCACATCTCATATGGTGTCAAAAGAGGAGAGTGTTTTGGATTACTCG
>JAQGBD010001294.1:0-17233 GCA_034698165.1 Punctoribates punctum | reverse complement strand
GCGCGGCGTCAATTTTTTGCCCAATTTTTCCTTCGATCCTAGGGGGGGCCAAATCACACTTTTTGACCTTAGGGGGGCCAAATCAAAAGGCCCCCCCCTTGTGCATCCCTGCATCAAATAATACAGAATATTGATACTGAATTGATTTATTCGAAATGAGCTAGTTAACAAGAGTCTCGTCTTAATTCATCAATTAAGTGAAGAGAGAGAAGACAAGTGAAGAGAATGGGTTTTGAAATGGTCCAAGGTCAGCTGTGGTGATCATCTCTTTATTTTAGTGAGACTATCGTCAGTCGTCTTACATGAGTTGCCATATATTTGTTCTCCTTTTGAGAAGTTTGAGCACAGAATGGAATTCTCGGGAGACTTATAAACAATGTCTGATTCCAGCAATCGTTCGATTTTCTTGACTTTTCTCCTCCTTTGCTATTCTCTTGTGTCCCGAACACTGAATACTATCCATTCCTCTATATGTTTGTCCTCTCTTTTTATTGTCTTAATCAGAGATCAAAGTAAACGAAATGATTCCTGTGCTCTACCAATAATGATCCAGCAATAAATCGAAACAATCGAATCTAATTATAATTTAATACCCTGTTTATCGTAATGACCAATCAACAATTTGAGAAATTATTTGTTAGCACACCATAAACTCAGACACATGTTATTAGGCGACAATACTTTTGTGAATATTAAGAAATATTTGGCAAAAACAGTGACAATATGTTAGTCACAACTCATTGCTACACAAATTGGATCCCAAGAGGGACGGCATATATCCAAGAGTTATACGTAAGAGAAACGGGTTGTGCTCTTCACTATCCAAACACTAAAAGACAATCTGAATAATGTCTTTGTATTGTATGTAATATAAAGAAAAAAAGCGCACAGAATATGACATCAAATGTTAGCCAAAAATAACTAATATCTGAAAGAATATTGAATTTTGTTGTCAACTAAAAGACAATAAATATAAATAAAGTCATTTTTTCTCATCAAATAATATAATTCATCCAATTATTGGACATTTGATTACAAGAACTCTATTAACGTTTTCCGACATTAATTCAGAGCAGAAAAGCATTTAATTTTGTTTATTAACAAAATATTACATTAAAAACACAAAAATACACTTCAATTGTATTAATAATTTTATTTTAGTCATAATTTTATTCTATGCCTTAAACTATAATAACGTATAAATCTATGGAAACGTATAAATCGTTTGAACTAATGGACAGATTTCCAAATCTATAATAAATTTTCAGTTTTCTCGACCAAAAACAAGAATAAAACTCATTTCAAGGGAACGGGTAATAAATGGAGAGAAGCGGTGATAAATTGTTAAAAAATATGTTTTTATTCTTGCAAATAATCCCAATTTTATGTACACAGTATTCAAATATAAATACATTTCAAATAACAAATTGAAGGCTAAAAGAGATTGAAATCCAAAGCAATTGTTGAGAAAATATTGCATTTATTGAAAGTCCAAAAGAAATGATTTAAACAAAGAGAAGATTTAAAAGATTAGAGATTTCACTGATTTTTGATCGAAAGCATAGATTAAAAGAAGAGAATAAAAGGAAAGCCATTGACGTAGAGCTCAGAATCCAAATATAAACCACTATTCGGTGATTAATGTGTTTTCATTAAACGATTTAAAAGCATTTGAATGAGATTTTAAATAAATTCACTAATCGTTTAAAAGTGACTCAAAATTTAAATCAGAAATTAATTTATGAAACTTCTGAGAAGTCCTGGAATTCACGATAGCGTCCGCGTCCGACACGGGTTAGGAGGCGGGGACCGAATAAAACGCCCAAAACTCCGATTCCAATACAAAGAGGACAGATGACTAAGAAAACAACCCATCCGTTGACTAATCAAAGAAACATTTAATTAAAACTAAACAAACGAAAGTAAATTTCAAGAAAAACAAATACAAACCTCCGGAATGGTAAATGATTGGCGCCGGTGGGGGCAGAGGAGGTAGAGGTGTAGAGCCATTACACCTTTCGTCAGAGAAGTCGCCGCAATCATCGATTCCGTTGCAGAAAAACTCGGGAATAATACATCGCTTTTCGTTCAGACATTTTTGCTGACAAACTGTTTAACGCAAATAATATGATTGAAATTCAGATGAAATTGATTTTAAAATAACCACAAAATACCCGTTTGTTTGAAAGTCAGGTTCAATGGCTTCGGATTCTTGGCGTCAATCGTATACTCAATGATCAAAGAGTTGGTCGAACTCGAGATTCGGGTCGTATTAAAGTACGTGTAGTTTAAGAACTTATTGTCGCGAATGGAGGCCGAGTCCCAAATGCGAACTTTTTCCTCCAAATCCTTGTCGTTGAGATTGAACTCAAGCAAACCGACGGCTGTATTGTTCGGGTTTGTTGTGGTGACCATCCAAATGCATTTGGATATTCCGGTCAGAGCGGGAGTTGCAAGAACAACATCTTTACCCGATTCAACTTTAAGTACTCCTCCACACGTGAAAGTCGTTAAGTTTGCAGTGAATCCGCGACCACTGAACGGCTGGTTCTTTATGTCCAAAGATTTGGAGCTCAGATTCAAAAACAGCGGTAATGTCACCAATAGATCCGAAAGATCTGTTGTATTGTTGAGATTCAAAACGGATGTAATATTTTGATTCTGGACAAGAAGTCGATGACCAGGACTTAAATCAATGTCAAGGAAAGAGACCAAAGCATTGACAGTTTGATTGGGCTGAGCGCCAATTTTCCAGATGTGGTCGTTCCCCACTGAGTAGTAATTCGGATAATTCCATGTCTTGATTACCTCTGTCTTATCCTTATCTACTGTTTCGTTATGAGTGGTTAGATCTTTGTCAACATAGACGAGGGAAACACCAATAAGTTTAGAGCTCTCCTCTGAGCCCTTTTCGCACTGTCTTCTCATATAAAAGACATGCGTTTCGGTTGAGGTCAGAATCAAATCGGGAAATGCTGTTGTCGTCAATGGACCTGAAATTACAATAAAATATTAAAGTAATGAACAGATGGGGTATAAAAGGGCTGACCTTTCAGATTAAGTACTGAAGTTTTTGTTCCCAACTCTTCAATAATCAATTCGTCGGTTTCTTTGGGTAAATCCAAGTGAGAGAACTGAACAATAAATGTTCCGCTGCTGTTCACCTTTTTGGGGATTAGCCACGAACACAAACCATAGCACTGATCGCTCAGAGCGAATGAGGATCCGGACATACCCAGGTATGTGGAGTGACATCCCTTCTCAAATGTGGTCATATTAGCCGTCAAATCAATCGCTTGATTGAAAACAACTTTCATCTGATTATTATTGGAAGTAATGATATCGGGCGGGAATTGTCCGGAACTCAAACTGAAAAATGGTGTGCCATCCCTGGCGTCGCTGTCATAGATGTCAATTGATCCTGGCAATGCTTTCTTCTCATCTAAATCGAGGATAATTTGTTTGTCCGGATCAGCGGTATAGGTATAGACGACAGGCGTTTGCGGTTTAGTCTTAGTATTGATCTGAAGAGTTGTTACGTTGGGTGCGATTACATCGAGGAAAGTGCTTCCGCCTGACAGTTGACAAACACATCATTAGTTTGCTATAGATTTGAATTAAAGAAGTCATACCCTGAGAGAAGGCCTCCACTCCGACTCCAGAAGGTTCCGGATCTCGGTTTACGACTTGTGGCGAATCAAACAAAACCCACATTTTATTAGTCGTCGAAAATAAGTACAATTGTCGCCAATAACTGTCCAAAAAGTGTGACTCAATGACTGCCAAAGTCTTGGAGTCGCGACGATTTCCATCCAAAACAGTCATCAAATCGGCGGTATTTTTGAAGTGAAAATCCCTTAAATCGAGTAACAGTTTTGCGGAGGAGGTCTCGTGTTCGAAGACACTCAGACACCGAAAGCTGGACAGAGATTTGAGGGACTCGTTGTCGGGAAACTTGAGTTCTACGGTAACTTTGCTTTGATCGATGTCTTTGAATTTGTTGTATTGACTGCAAACAGAGTCAACCAAATCGTAATTCAATTGAAAGCCTTTGGAATCGGACTTCAGTGAGAATTTCGGTATTTTTATTGTTATTTGCTGTGCCTTCGAAAGGATGAAATCGGCGGCTGTGCTGTTACTAAGAGATTGGTTCTCATATTTGACCACTTGATCAAAACTAACGGTTCCGCCATTCAAGTCAAGAGTTTCCAAATTGAGTAAAAGATTTTTGTCCGCAGTTTTAGACTTCAAAACAATTTTAATGTCTCCCTTCAGTTCCGGTGGCGGATCTCTATTGTAAGGAAAGACAAATCTTCCGGTGCTTTCGATATTCTGGATCTGAATGGGGTTATCATTAGATCCAAAGATGACGTCCCAATTTCGGGCATTATTTGCCGCGCTCTCGTTTGCGAGGATCAGTTGGACGTGAATTTTTTGGTTGGCATCCAAAAGGATAACTCCCGGCCATTGAAAGCCTTTTGATTCGTGAAAGACTTTCTTTCCGTCGTCGGACATGATTTTAAGGCTATCATTGCCCGAAAGGATCAGATTCTCGTCGAAAGCCAGGTAAATATTGGGGCCTCGCGTCCCATTTGTTCCGTCGATAATCCATTCGCAGGTCTTTCCGGACTTTCCCGAAATGCTTCCATTGATTTTCAAATTACCCGAAACTGCGGTAACAGTCAAAGGATGTCCGTCACAGTCTGTAACGTATAATAGATTTTTACTCATTTTCTATCGATTAATAGCTTTAAGTGTTTGTCAATCACTTAATCAATAACTCATTTGTATATAAGACGTATGACTGAGTCAATGGAGAAGACATACCGGTGTAGTTACCATATTTAACCCCTTCCTCCTCTATTTGGACAGCCATAAGACTGACCACTACCACAATTGC
Organism: Punctoribates punctum; assembly: GCA_034698165.1. Lineage (NCBI taxonomy): Eukaryota > Metazoa > Arthropoda > Arachnida > Sarcoptiformes > Punctoribatidae > Punctoribates > Punctoribates punctum. The sequence goes on along the minus strand of JAQGBD010001294.1, from coordinate 12,333 downwards.
CGACACAAATAAGAGGAATACAAAAGCTATCAAACAATACATTCTCTCAAATGAATTAAATACTATTTAAAAACTACTTAAAAACAAAAATAAAAAAATACTTTAGTGAAAAAATAAAAATAGCTTGATAATTCAAACCCTCATTTTAGGAAAATATTAGAGATTGTACGCAGTTTGAGATTCACCCGTTTGACTATGTCATTGCTAGATTCAAATTACAAGATATTTGTTGAACTAATCCATCAAATATTCATACTTTGAATACATTAGAAAGCATTCAAAATGCGATCAATTAATCAATAAATAAAACGCTTTAAATATTATTCAAACTGACTGTCAATTCAATATTTATCACATATTTGATACAAAATATGTTAAACTAAGAGAAAAATCTGGTCTTCAGTCCAATAATCAGCGATTAGTCGATAAAAATAGACTTTTAAGCGAAATGTAAACAAACAGTATTTAAATGGCAATGAAAGACATACCGGTCTTATCGTCGTCTTTGGCTTTCACGGCCACTATTATCAACAATGACAGCAAAACTGCCAAAAACTTCATTATATCTCACACTCTATTATGTGTTCTCAAATCAATTATTAGATAATAATTATTGAATTGTTTAAAAACAGAGATTAAGAGAAACCAATCGATTGTTTCAAATATCGTTTGTATTACTGATTACTCCCACAGTCAGTAATACTGAGAGTGTAAACACATTACACTATTTGTAGACAATTTACAAATAAGTGCAACGCTTTTCATGCAGTGACTTATGTTTGCTATTTCTACAATTTTTGTATACAAACTGTACTCGTGTTTAAACAACTGGTGGACAAACATTTGTTGGAAGAATTTGCTAGAATCTCAATTGTATCCAGGAAATTATTCTCCAATTATTCAATCGGTTTATTCCCTGACTGATTAGCCAACTATTGGTTATGTAATATACTCTGTCTAGCCAATTTATTCCGAGTAACTAAGCAAGCAATTATGTGAATGTGTTTTGCATGAATAATTGTTTTCATTCATATGTGAGAATAGTTGGAACTTGCTCAAAAAATTCAAATAACAATAAACTATATTTAGAAACTCCTGTATTTAGAAATTAATCGCTTAAATAATGTGTTTTTATTTCACTGTTTTTATTAGTTTTTTAAGAACCTAATGAAAGTATTTTCGAACATTTAGTTAACCCGTTGATAATTGGCATGGTGATTCTTTATTAAAACAATTAATGTGAACTTCAAATTAGAAAAAACGACCTTTCATTCATTCATTCACTAAAACTAATTACAAGATTACAATTAAATAATGTATTTCTTCCAAAGTTTTTCGCATTCTTTGGTTTTCAGATTTTTTCCGTAAATTTTCTTTTTATCCGACTTTTGATTTGAAAACTCATAATAAGGGGCAATGATTTCCTCGTCTTTGATATAGTAGCTAGGCCATTCCTTGTCCTCCTGGGCTAATGGCTTTCTGCAAGATTAATATCAGAATTATTTGAAATCAGAAATTCTTAATTAATTTCAAAGAACTGACCCATGATTTGCGAAATGAGAGATCGTTTTAATGAAATTCAACGAAACATTTCTCTCTTCGTCGTTATAGTGGTCATTATTGATGAAGGGATCGGCGAACAGCATATGAGAGTCGGTGGCGTGACAGGCGCCCATCCAGTCAGCGCAGGGCACTGCCATATCACTCACTTTTCGTGACCACGAATAGTGATATACTTTGACTTTTTGAGAATCAGTTTTGAACAGCATTTTTGCGAACAGAATAGTCGGACACGTGATATAAAAGTCACCCAAAGCTACTCCAATGGTTCGCCGAAGAGTTTTACTGTCCTTTGATGTAAGAGATGTGAAATAGGTTTCGGCCACTTTTTGGCCATCGATTGGAGTCTTTGAGATCAACTGTTTTGTGAGTTTCTTGAGGTCTTCGAACGCCTCCTCATATGAAATGGGTTTGGCTCCAGTTATCGCGTATTTATTCATATCAACCATTGGCAACATATACCCGCCCTCGTCGTCGGTGTGGCCAATCAATATATTGACATTATGTTTATGGTCGCCCTCTGACAACATAGTCATCGGGTCTTCGGGTAGGAAAAGGTCGCCATAAATCACTTGTGGTGTGATTTCGTCGGTAGTCTTCTTCTCCTCCCCTTTCACTGATTGCGATAACTTTAGAAGAGTTTTCGACAAATCCTCTGATGTTTTCTTCCTTAAGCACTTCATAACTGAGCTAGTAAAGTTTTTTCCTTTACCACAGCCGATCTCTTTGGCTGCCTTAAGCCACTTGTCTTTAGCTGTTTCGGGATTCTCTCCAATTATGTAATTGAGTGCCGAACCAGAGATCATGACTGCGTTTTGGTACAGATTTCGTGTAATCGGAGACAATAAGTGAACCCCTATAGAGAAGGCGCCGGCATTTTCCCCAATTAGAGTAATCTTTTTAGGATCGCCGCCGAAATATTTAATATTATCGACGACCCATTCCATCGCCAGTGCCTGATCCCAAAGTCCGACATTACCTGCACACAAGTAATTCAGTAAAATATGAAACCTTTATATAATATCAAATACCCGGCCCCTCATCAGTTCCCGTATACAAGAATCCAAAGATATCCAAACGATAATTAAAAGTAACGATCACTGCGTCTGACTTCGCGGCCAACTTCTCGGCTCTATAGATGTCACGACTCGCAGAATCAGATATATAAGCGCCGCCATGAATCCAGAGCAGGACAGGTCTCAGATAATCCTCTTCACTGTTGAGTTCACTTTCATTCTTCGGCGACCAGATATTGAGGTATAGACAGTCTTCGCTCACCTTCTTATCGATGATTATTTCTTTGAACAGTTCGTTCTGATAACAGGCGGGACGCCATTGATTTGCGGTCAATTTCTTCGGTGGCTCAGCGATAGGCAAAGGCTTTTTGAATCTGAGATCACCAATGGGTGGCTGTGCGTAAGGTATGCCTAGGAATGTGTTCACTTGTTTTCCATCCAACACATTCATGGAACCGACATAATGGGTATTTTTAACGATAACACTGACCTGTTTAGTGATATTAATGAGTAAACTGAGTAAAACAAAAGCGAATAACTTTCGCATTGAATAGAAATTCATTTTTCAAACGACTTTTGAATACGATTTCAATAGTTTTTGACTAAAAATCAGTTATTCACTAAACCTCTCAATCGATTTAATGAGAAACTAATGACTCGTCTCTTATACCAAATGTTTTTTTAGAGAAAGTCCTGAAAAGTTTTTGGAGCAGTGGTTCAGTCAACCAATAGAACCGATACACGTCTGAGTGAATCCGTGTTGAAAAACAAACAAGGTTATTATCAAATTTATTAAAGCAAATCATTTCTATAGCGGCTGATTGTTATTCAGTTTTTTTAAGTTAAACTTCAGCTGCGATTCATTTTCAACACTTGTCTGAAATCAATTAAGTTTATTCTCTTGAATGTAAAGTTACAAGTTTATTGAACTTCACAATTCGATTAAATTCAATGTCGAGTACAATAAAAAAAAAGTTTTTATTCAAATGATTTTTAAGTAGTTTTTGAGTTTTTATAATAAATATTGCAAAATAAGAGATTTAGAGTTCGTTTGGATTACTTTCTTGAAGTTTGATCGAAATGTACGCCAATTCAGACAAAGCGGTCAGAAGTCTGGCGTAACGGAGATTATCTTCGGGGTAGAGCTCTCTCTGGTAGTTGAAGAGTAGTTTGAGGACATACTCCCGACGCTTAGCTGTCAGAGACTTTTCGCCAGTGACCGGGTTGGGTATGAAAGTGGATGTGCCCATCAAAAGTTGATAAGTGCTAACGAGAGCCAATTCAATCACATTCAGATTCATTTCGTGAATTGTCTGCGCGAACGCAAACAGCGGTTCCAAACGGAGCTGTCGGGTAATCCCATAATTACCGCTCACGCGAAGCATATCGACGTCCTCCTCGTCCATGAATGAGAACCACCAGCAGCTCCTCAACAGCATAACATTCAACCAGTTTTTCATATTCTCATTCAGTTCGCTCTGAGGCAGTGATGAAAGGAATTCCAGTCTTTGAACAAAAAGATTGATTTCTTCGATATGAACCGAATATTTTTCGGCTAAACTCTTTTTAGGGTCGTAGTGAATAGGGATCAGGTCATTGACATCATACTGATTGGAGCCCCGGCCCAGAGTCGATTGATATGAGTCCAATATTCGCCTTATATCAGGATTCTGTTTGACGGGTCCGGCCAATGAGCTCTTCAAAAGATTGAACGAAGGATTAGGTTTGGGTGCAATCGGAACCGTTCGTTGCGTTCCTGAAAAGGAGGGCCGACTCATGCTTTTGTGAGGTGCAGAACACCAGTTCTTTCTATTCTTATGGTATTGACTTTGATTGAAGCTCTGGTGCCAATTGAAAGACTGTCGACTCATCTGAAGAGACTTTGGTTTGAACTGAGACTTCAGTTGACTTCTATAATATTGGGTCCGATTCGGCAAATTTTCGTTCGGATTCATTGCTATCATCGACCGAATCAGTTAACAAACAATTGATAAAATAGTGGCACTAATGAGGCATACAATTGAAAAGCGGAACTCCACTCAAATATGAGAAACACTGAACAGAGTTTGCTATTAAAGCAAATGAATACGTTTTGCACTTTCAGTACTCAAACCTGTATTCAGTGGAATACAAGTTAAACATTATATGAGAAACATTTTTTCATCGATGAATATAATACTTCCGTTTATTGTTTTAATTCTGAGTAATTCAGAGATTTAATGGTTTTCCAACCAGGCCTGCGCTCAGCCCTAAGGGCGCTCTTTTCTATTAATTTAATTAAATCGCTTTTTACGTAATCCATTATTTTTGAAAACAATTCTTGAAAACCAATTTCAATAAACAACAAAATGAGTTCAAATGAGTGAAGAGTATACAGAATATTCTTGTATCAGTTGGAGCGCCAGAATTTGTTGCATGGTCAAATGATAACTGATTAAATACCGTTCAAACCACATAAACAAATGACTAAAATATGGTTTTCAATCGCAATGACATTCAATACATCACTATTTGTTTCAATATTATTACTATTAGTTCTGCCGAACGCCAAATATGTTTCCATGAAAAGAAGTGCTGCTCCTAAAAGTGAGATCCCTTTCCTCTATTTCAATACTCTTATTCAATGTTCTGTAAAACACAGCCCTTTCCTCCGAAGATACTACGGATCAAAAGCAGGCGGCAAATAAGGAAATGCAACAAATGGAGAGTATGACCAATGGCTTCGAAACAAGCACTTCCCCGCCCGCCAATACCACTAAACCAGTGAGAAAGTCCAAGCTTAGAGGTCTGGGCTGGAATTTTTTCTCGGTGAATAGTCAGAACAAGACATCAGCTAATTCTTCGACCACTGTTCCCCCGCCCACTAAACCTCAGGCATCGCACAATTCATCGGTTCAGAAGACAGTTGCAAATAAGGGATTTGATTGGTTGTTATCATATATTAACGGAAAGAAGAAATCGCCTCAAATGCAAACTATGCAGAGTCTGAGCGCTACCGCCGCAGAACTCTTCAATAACACGGGAAAGCAGTCCAATAAACAACGCACTGAATGGCTTTACTCTTTGATCTATGGAGGGAACAAGACATCAGATCCCACTACAACCCCTTCCAGTTCCATATCCACCACTGAGGAGAAAATAGATATTCTTGATTACGAAGACCCTGGTGATATGAGTTTCTTGACAAACAATAGTCAATGGAAAGTAGGGAATGGATCGGCAGAGTTGACCACTTTCCACGACTATGAGGTAAATACCGATGAATTTATGGCTACAGAGCCCCCAGAAATGGATACCCTCGCAGAGCTGGTCGATGAAAACGGACAGGTAGAGGCTGCCGACGAGGATTACGATAGTGACCAAAGTGACCAGGAACACACTACAGTCAGCAACAGTGAACAATCCAATAACGACATGACTACAGACACCACTCCCGCCATAGCAGACGAGACAATTGCTACCACAAAGAAGATTAAATACGCAGGTATATCATTGGATATATAAATTATTACATAGAGCAATTACGATTTGCTAGTTCAATTATTTAAGCTAGAATATTGAGTTCTTAGTTATATTTTAGTTGATTCCCAAGATTCTTATTCTGTGCAATTTATTTGATAATAGAGTTTCGAAGGGCGGATCCCAATGTGATTGCGGCAAAACTGGTCCAAATCTATCAACAAAAACAACTGGAAAAGAATTTGACGGAAACGGCCAAAAAGCGAACCTGTTTACAGTTGACGGAGGACTCCGGCTACTGGTGTGAGGGCTCAGTCGGCAGACTAGAGATTAGATACTATTACGAAAAAGAGACCGAAAGCTGTGAATGTTTTCTATATTACGGCTGTTTTGGGAATAAAAACAATTTTGATTCAGTAAAAGAGTGTCAGGACTTTTGCAAACCATATACCAGCCATGGCTTCAAAAAGCATACAACAGGTCAGACCCTCTGCACAATAACCCCTTGAAATCTGAGACCAGTTGTCAAACAAATTATTTGTAAATAAACTTAAATCTAATTCGATATCAAAGAGAAAAACATTTAATTTATTGAAAACTTGTTTACACTTAAAATACATTTTAAGTAAGTCTTTAAAACATTTAAACACAAACTTTTAAAAAATGAATAAATATTTAATTTGAAAAACCATTTGAAGACTGTCTGAAGAGTTGTGAATAAAATGGATTCAATCGATGCAAATGACTTCTTCTTCTTCTGTGTTCTCACTATTCTGTGTCTCGTCTTTAAACAGAAAGGTTTTAATCTTATTCTTCCATCGGTTCTGATGACAGCCGTCCCAATAGACTTGTCCGCATTGGGAGCAGATAAGGAACTCCTGAACCTTTTCAAAGACAGTGATGTGAAAGCCTTCGAATTTGATAACAGCCCCCGATTTGGTGGTCGAACCCTTTCTTCTATACAACTCTCTGATTGCTATGTTATCCATGACCTGGAAGTCATCGCAATTACATTTTGGACATCGGGTGAAGAGGTCTTCTTCAGTGACTCTGACATTATATCTGTTCAAAACCATTTCCATCTGTTCATAGGCAGAGATATTATTGTTAACTCTATAACACATCCCATTCGGTAAACGGGTTTTGAACTGTTCATAAGGGTTGCCACAAGTGAGGAGAACCCTATTCTGGTCCATTGCAATGCGGGCCGCCTTATGGTGATCGTCAGTGCTCTCCAACACAATCACATCTGCGCCACATATCCGCAAATATCGACCCAAACCTTAGGAGTGGAATAAATTGTGAAAAAACTGAAGGAATTCCTTCGGAACCCATACCCTGAAGCATAGTATCGCAAACTGAGCGAAAGGAGCGGACTTTTGTTACTTCAAATTTGATTTCAGTCTCTTCGTCAGTATTTCCGTCAACTTTGAGACGTTTTTCGACTCTTTTGAGTTTTCCTTTAAGGAAATTGTCGACAAACTCATCGAAATCGTAATTATTTTGGTTAAACTTTTTCCTCAATTCATCCAATATTTCAATCAAACAAAACGCATCCAAAGCCGCGTATTTCACCTGTTCTTCACGTAATGGCCGTCGACTCCAATCAGAAAACTGTTCTGATTTGTCGAGTGGTTTACCAAACAGAAGAAACACACATTTGGACAGTCCTTTGAGATCTTTACGACGTGCCTCGGCTTTGGACATATCGTCGATTAGATTCTGATATTCACTCAGAATAAACTCAAACACTTTACTCAAATCTAAGGTATTTTGTGGCCTAAACTCTGTCTCTATAGGGAACGACTGTTTAATCATTGATAAGTCGTTTTGAAATCCAAAACCAATTTTCAATACTGTCTTAGAATTCAATATCTGATCCGTAAATGTCGTCCAATGTTTAGAATCCTTGAGTTTCAAGACATCGATGAGAAAACAGGAGTCGTGTGAAGCGATCTGAAGTAATGTCAACTTCTGTGCGGCACTGTTGGCTCCCAGAACTGGAGGCCACTCCCCATCCATTCCAATAACATTCGACTCCTGAGGATAGCATTAATTAATTTTCAAAGACAAACAATTAAGTGATTAATACTTTTATTTGATTAATAAAAGTCTGAAACTTCTCTTCGGTATTAACCCATTGAATGTCATTAAGGAACGACAGTTTCAGATCATAGAAGTCTTCTTTTTCCTCTTCATTACCCCAATCATTACCCCAATTATCACAACCAGTGCTCGAACTGTCGTTCAATTGATAAAAAGTTAACAAATTAGTTATTAAATGAGTTGAAAGCGAATACCTTTGGATCGGATTCTGTTCTTCGGTTAAACCTTTTATACATTGAGGTCTTCTATCGTGGGGTAGATTGAAATGATTGGCCCATTTGATGGCGTCATTCAGTTCGCCATAAGTGACAATCATTATGACTAACTCTTCCTGAAGTTCTGTATTGTTTCCGATCGTATTTATAATCATCTCAGAGAAGGAACCGTCAGAAAAGCCTCCCTTAAGACACAAACACATCATTTCAATAACAAACCAAAGGTTAAGACAACGGATAACAGACTTCGTTATACTTTCTGTGAATAAGATATCGGAGTTGTTTGTCATTTCTTCTGCCAATAATGTGAGGACAGGCGCTCTCATCGATTATATGCTGTTTGAGGAGACGGTTCACCAGCTTTTGCAATGTTTTCGGCTGCAGTTTATCTCTTCGGGAGTCAGGTATTTGATCCACAATTTCAAAGCCATAGTTTCTGTCGGCAAAACACTTGTCTAAGAATTGAATCAATTGAAAGCCGTGTGTCTTCTCATAGCCGCGGATGTAGTCATCGACAACAGTTATCTTATCCTAAGAGATGAGAACAGATTAAACGACTGTCACTACTGATTGTGAGGAGACCTGGAACAGAATGGGGACCAGAATCTGGTGGATATCGAAATGATCTGCTAATTGAAATTTGATGACAACGAGTGACGCCTCGAAGAACTTCTTCTCCACTAAAAATTTGTTTATCACTTCCAATAACTTCGTCTCCGGAAGACTCTTCAGGTGGTAGACGTCTCCGATGACGTCCATCCAGGTCTGGTTCTTCTTTCTCAGCGCCAACTGAAGGGCATCCCATCGAATCGATGGCGTCAGATGTGTGGCCACCAGTTGGGGCCCGTCTTTAGACTTCTTCACATAAATGTCTAACTGTTGAACGATTAGATATGGAAGCGATGACTTGATTCCACTCAGTTTTATGTGATTTGTCGACAACTGATTCAAAAGTGACAAAACATCGGAAAATATATTTCGAGAGCCGCCGAAGAAGTCTTCCAATAGTGACAAATAGCTCTTATCTTCTCTGGTGTACAAAGTGTTTAGTCTTCGGCCGAACTCTTCCAACGAATTCATTGTCTTCAGGAAAGTCTTAATTTCGATGATTTCTGTAATTCCATCGAAAGAGATAACAAACAAATTGACTAAAAGACCAAAAGATGGCAATCGTCTGAAGTATCAAAACATTAGTACAAACCTCCGAAACAATTCATGGATATTATCCGTTGTTTTACACGACGTTTGTCAACAAAAAGTTTAGATTTTGTGTAACAAAGTTTGCATCACTTTTTAATTGATTTTAAAACGTTTTAATTACTCTTTGAAACAGCATTTGAATCACATTTCAGAAGAGGTTAACCAAAGAAGTACTTCTCAAAGCACAAGAATAATGGATTTTCAGCTCCAAAAGAATGGCCGAAGAAATTTGAGAGTTGCCATGAAATCGATTCGTCGGCCGTCTTCTAAACCTGTGTCCACCGAAACCAAGAGTGGAGTCAAGTCAATGACCTCAGAGTTGAATATTGAGCCCAACTCTGAAGGAAATGACATCAAAACTGAAGCCAAACATGAGATGACATCCATTCGTCCGCCGCCTTCTAAACGGGTGAAGACGGAAACCGAGACTCAAATTAAGTCAGAAATCAAATCAGAGGCCAATAATGTGATCAAAACTCAGGTCAAGTCTGAGATTAAGTCTGAGGTTAAGTCTGAGGTTAAGTCTGAGGTTAAGAGTGGAATCAAATCTAAACCGAAGGCTAAACCGAAAATTAAAGTAGAAGAGGCGGTGAAAGGGAAGACCGAACCAAAATTGAGGGCCAATGAAGAAGTGACCGCAGAAGTGGATGAAGAAGGGGTACAACAAACCAAGAAATTAAGAGGACGTAATCTAACGTATTTGGTCCCCAAGTTTGTCAAAGGAGAAGAAACCATCAAAAAGAAGATCAGACAAACTGCCAGAATATCAACCGGGGGTTCGGCTATACGCCGGCGTCCAGGAACCAGTTTGTTAGTCTCCTCAACAGTTCCTACCGAACAACACACAGAAGAGTCATCTAATGGATCCTGGTCACGCCATTCAAAAGAGGAAGACGACGATGAAGAGGAAGAAGAAGCAGAAGAAACCAAAGAAGTGGAACTGCCGTTTAAGAGACGTTTTTTGAAAGAAACGGCCAGAAAGTCAACGTCTGGTCTCACACGATATGAAAACAGAGGCAGAGCTCCGCCAAAACAAAACTTAACCCACAGAAGTATTCGAAGTGAAAACTATTCCACAATTCAATCGCTTTTTTATATTCATTTAAATCATTTCTATTCAAACATTTTAACAAATTTTGTATTTAAACCTATTTTTAGACCAAATTGTGTTCACTTCTATTGTTTGATAAAAATAAAAAGCTATTCATTTCCTTAATTATGTCTCCAATTGAAGTAATTGTTTGTAAATGATTGAGTAAATCATCTATCAATTAATCTGTGAATTAGCTTGGTCAAAATGTTGCAAAAGTTATTATTAACCATAAGATGGCATTAACTGCAAACATGAGTACAAATATATCTATTGTTTTGTAGACAATATTCAGTATTTTGAAGCGTTTAAGTCAACAGAAAATATAAGAAAACAAAGTTTTGCATCACTTTAAAAGAGTGTCAAAACGAGGACTGAATTGACACTTATTTTAAACAATATTTGAATCACATTTTCAGAAGTGTTTAACCACTGAAGAACTTCCCCAATAAAGTCAGTTATAGTGTGACCATAAGACTGATGGCTGATTCATCCAAAATAATTGGTAAATATGACGAGAAAATAGGCGGACGGGAGAAGAAATCAATTGGTCGGCCGTCTATTAAACCCGTGAAGACACAAATCAAGAGTGAGTTCAAACCTGAAGTAAAAGATATCAAAACTGAAGGCAAACATGAGATGAAATTCATTGATCTGAAGCCTTCTAAGCGGGTGAAGACTGAAACAGAGACTAAAATTAAAACAGAAATCAAATCGGAGTTTAAGGATGACATCAATTCTGAGGTTAAGAACGAAATCAAATCCGAATCTAAGCCCGAAATAAAAACTGAAGTAAAAAAGGCGCTCAAAGTGAAGACCGAACCAAAATTGAGAGCCAATGAAGAAGTGGTCGCAGAAGTGGCTGAAGAAGAAGAAGAAGAAGGGGTACAAAAGATAACCAAGAAATTAAGAGGACGTAACCTCACGTATATGATTCCCAAGTATGTGAAAGCAGTACCTCAGGTCCCGAAGTACAGTCCGGGCTGTTGGTTCAGGTGGACTGCCCGGAAATCAACCGGTGGTAAGGCTCCGCGCCGGCAATTGGCCACAGAAGCTGCGAGAAAAAACTATCGAGTTTTTCACTCCACACAAATGACATCCCATGAATCAAAGTCAGACCTTTCAGAAGAAGATGATGATGAAGAACAGGAAGAATCAGATGAAGAAGAAGCAGAACAAACAAAAGAAGTGAATTTGGTCTAACTTTTACCGGTACTAAAGCCGAGGGCAAGAAATTCAAGGGTTTCTCAACGGGTGGTCTTCCAGTCATCTCATTCTCCCGAAATAAAACTAAACCGTCAGAAGAAAAATATAGGAATTGAAGTGAGAGCTGTTCCGCCCATAAATCACTTATTAATCCGACTTTTAATCATTTATTTGACTTTCATTTTAATCAAATTATAAGTTATTTTAAAAATGTTTTTAACTATTTTTGTATTTAAACCTAATTTTTATACCAAATTGTGTTTCCTTTCAATTATTTACTCAAATATAAAGCTTTTGATTATGTCTTTATTCGAAAGAATTGTTTATAGATTCAGAAAATGGTCCACAAAATCATCTATAATTAATTTAAATTAGCTTGGTCAAAATGTTCCAAAAGTTATTATTAATCATAAGATGGCATTAACTGCAAACATGAGTACAAATATATCTATTGTTTTGTAGACAATATTCAGTATTTTGA
>JAQGBD010001293.1:0-17252 GCA_034698165.1 Punctoribates punctum | reverse complement strand
TGCAGACGTTTGTCTGACTCGGACTCTGAGAACAGTGTTGTTGTGGTTCTTGAGATTTGGCTTCAGTTCCGTCCGGGAAATAGAGTTTAAGGGTCGCTATAATGCATCCGTGGGTTACTTTTCGGGTGTTTTCCGTGACGTCGACACCAAACTGGACGACATCGCCGGAGAACACTTCCCGGGGCGCAGACTCTTCGTTGGCAGGACTCAAACGCTGGTTATTGACGAATGTGCCGTTGGAACTGCACGTGTCCTTCAGATAGAACTAAGACAACAAAACCAATCATTAATACCAATCATTAGGCCATCGATTGAACACAAATATTGATTTACTCAGTGTTTGAACACTTATTCAAAGGTCGCGTTCAGTACCAGTAAAGTTAAATTTAACTTGTTTACTTTTATAGATTTAGCTAGATTAATAGTCAGCCGCACTTATCGTTGTTATCACTGATAACTTATCAGTAATTTCTATCGTAATTGTCTCTGATAACTATGGAAAGGGGACTATTATCCAGTTAAATATGGGTACAAAGGAATGTCGACTAAGAAAATGACACCTTTTTGTCAAAATATCGTATAATTAGTGAATTTTCTCCGATTATATTACTATTACTGAAATGAGAGCTCAAATGCAGTCAATTAATAGAGACTAATATATGAGTGATATATAGCGACAGACTTTTCACTGACTTTTGTTGACATTTAATCAATTAATTCAACAGAAATTTGATTATTCACTGAAATACGGATTTAATTGAGTGAAGAAAAATAAAACATCAAATTAAAGACAAATATACGAAAAATACAGATAAATATGACATAAGATGTGAACCAAAATAAGAGCAAAAACAGTGACAAACAAAAAGAGAGCAAATATTTTGAATACCTTCTGATTCTCGAACCAAAGGATCGCATGATTTCTGGACAACACTTTGCAGTCGAAGACAAAGTTGTCAGAAGAGGGCTTACATCGGGCGACAGCCCTCCCGAGTTTGGCCGACGCCTCGAGAGTGACCCGCCGTTCGACAAACGGATGTGAATTCTTCCTACAGACGAGCACTGCCTGAGCACAGCATTTGTTGGCCACAGAGGGCTGCGGCGGCGACTGGAGCCCAGAATCGGGCCGTTCGTCGACCACCGGCTCGTTGTTATTAATATGGTTATCATTAGTTAACGTATTATTATTAATACTAATTAATTTAGTATTAATATTGTTAATAGAGTTGACTCGATTCACTTCAATCATTTGAATGCGTTTTTCTCCATCATATTTATTTGTTTACATCTCTATGACGACCACTGACTGAACGAGCAAACCCTGTCCTCAGGCTATACATCAATTATGCTGTTCTTTGAGTCGCTGTTAGGGCTGAGCTCTGCCTCACAGTCCTATTGTTTGACTAATGGAGACGACAAACGGGTGAACAGCTCTCAACTCAATTAGGGATACGTTTTCACTGAATAGCAATGAGTTGAGCACTGGATTGAAGTTAAACCCAATAGACGTTCCACTTTGGAAATGTCATTGAAGGCGAACAAAATACCCCATTGTTGCCGATCACTGTCATTGAGCAATAGCGGGGGCTTTCCCTCAACTAATTGCTGGCTCTTTCATAGCTGACTATTACACAGATCAGAGTTTGTCCTATAAATTGATGTCAACTCACAACACATCAATTGATTTAATTTATTCCTCAGGTCTTAGATGTCAGCAAAAGTAGCTTTTCTTGTCTTAAAGATTTCATTGCTATGGAAAAAGTTATCCGGCTATTGATTTTCAAGCAGAAACTGTTTGGACTGGGTTAAAAATAGGGAATAAATGAGCATGATCAATTTTCAAATTCAATTTATTGTCGGCTTTATTCTGAAAATTGAATGAATATAACAAATGAAATAAAATTTATATTTTTATATCATTTAATTGAATTAATTTCTATTTAATGTATTTTACAATCAGTGGAATCTCAACAACAGTTTCAATGAATATTTACAACAGTTTTCAGTTCTTTGGGAATCAATTCTTTGGATAACTTATTCTTCTGTTATCTGACAAAAAACATTTGGGATTTTGATGTTTGGTTTGAGTCAAACCGTTTGACATTAGATTTGAGTAATTTATTAAATAATACGATAATTAAGGGATGAATAGAAATATTTCGATCACTAAACCAAATATTCTGTTGTTTTTCGCATTCATTACAGTGTTTTGTATCAGTATTTCGATGGGTTTTCATAACATTTCAATAGTTTTCTCTGTATTCGTGTTTTTTATACAATTATTTTTCGGTTAGATTTACATTTGATATGAAATTCTGAAACACTTTTTTAAGTGATCAGAACAAAAATGAATTATTTGATTAATGTTTTGCACATTTGTTTGACCAGTAATTGCATGCGTTTAACAAATGGATGGAAAGGTTTTTCCGTTAATAGAAAAATGCAGTGTTTTTGATGAAAATCTAATTAAAGCTTTAAATACAACGACTTATTCACAATTGATTTTAAGGACAAACTTATGGACTAAAGTCTTGGGAAAAGAGTCGATAAAAGAGCGAAAATTATTTTATTATAAGAATAAAGCGATTGATTGAAAGCAATGAATACCTAAACATTTGTTTTTATCGTCAATTCCTTGAATATTCTCTCGATTTTGGACTCAAAACAAAAAAAACTTTCAGATATTTTACAATTTGAGTGGAATTCATAGAAAATTGTGTGGAAATCAATAGTAATTCTGTACAAACAGTTTGTAATTATATTAATAATAATATATAATTCAATTCAGACCCAATGCCAGCGCCGTCTCTAACCTATTCTGTTCGCAAACTAATAAAAAAAATGTGTTTTTAATCGAAATTAAGTGAAACCCATTATTAGATTATAACTCGTTTTAATCCGAATTTGCATTTGATTTCAGTTGAAATCATTTGAAAATAAAATCAAAATATAATTAATATCAGAATATTTGAAAACTCTCACAGATTTTGGTGCCTTTCCTCACATAATATCGATTTTTTCAATTAATTATCAAATCGATTGATATAAACATTGAATAAATTACTCGAAAATATTCCGACAACTGATTGAACTATATTTTGGAAGAACATAACCAGGTATAAAAACTTACGTATTTCACCAATTCTTTACATTCTATTAATATTCGTGTGAATTAGAGGGGAATTTGTCTTAAATATACCAAAATTCCTAATATATCGCGAATATCCTTCACTTTAATCAGGGATGGTCAAGGTCCAACACCAAAGGAAAGGGTCGTGAGGTAGGTTTCGTCTATATAGGGGTCGGATTTCCTATACAATTAACATTAAAACTCAGACTTTAGGAGAGGTAGTCCCAAATTATTGTTCAAGGAAAGGGAAGGGATGGGCAAATGGATTGGTGCCGTTGGCCATCACTGGCTTTAATCGATAACAAATTGAAGTGAATATTCTTAAGACTATTGTTGTTTGTGTTTGAGGTGTAAAGTGAGCATTACTTCAGTCATTTGTGGCACAGACTATGTCTCAGTCTATTGTCAGACACTTTCTCTTAGAAAATTGGTTTCGAATAAATTATTCCCAAATTGAGCACAAAATTGAATGAAAAACAAATTGAAATTCAAATAAAATTTATTAAAATATACAAAATATAAACAAAAGACAAATAAAATATTCATAAAATGAATAGAAAAACAAAACAAAAAGTTTGATAAAAAAAACCGAAAAACACGCCTCAATATAATGGATAACTCAAACTCTATATCAAAGAGTCCAAGAACTTATAATAATCACAATTTAACCATGCTCAAACTGAGAGTTCTCTACACCACGGGTCTAGTAATTAGTTGAATGAACGAAACAAATAGATTTGAATCCGGGTTATGACAAATTGTGGCACATTTTAGTCGAAAATTCGCACTTTTATCGCAAAGACAGTTCACATTTTTCGTGTATACAATAATTGGTGAAAAAGATTGGCCCAAACCCTATGTCTGAATAACACTCCAACACAATCAATGGCTCAGAATAATTAGGGGACAAATGATTTTCATTTTTTGATTACCTATTCTCGAAATGAATCGAAACATTTTTGTTTGATTTGCAAAATATATGTTATTTACAAACAGAGTGTGAATTATGTAATAATTAATTTGTTTTTAATCAAGAATTTTATTTAAAACATTAATTGAGAGAAATATCTGTTTTTGAGAACCGATTTCTGATAACAAATAAATAATAAAATCTCTGAATCTAATGAATAATATAATTACAGAAATGTATTAATCAATAGTATTCGCGAATTATTCTTATCTTTTGGTGTTTGCAATGTATTCAATGTATTAACAGTTGTTTTAAATAATTCCTCTTTAAATATATTTATATTAATATTAAATAACATTTAATTTACACGTTTTTCGTCACTAAATAGAGTTCTTAAATGATTTGTTTTTTATATTAAATTATTGTTTTTTGTCTGTTATTATCAATAATCAAATTTAACAATTAATTAATTAATTAAATGTTATGATGAGTGCAAAGTCTGGACTGCATAAGAAATTCATCGTAAATATCCATAGAATTAAGAATTATATATATATTTATGTATAATATTATACTCAGAATAATTGGGCGAAACAATTGTCTGTTCAATAAATAAATTCCTAAAATTCTTGAGTATTATTCCCAATGAAAAACAGTTATAGGAATTGGATTTTGCTTTTTTGCTTCAAATTTCATGACGACATCAAAACAATTAAAACAATTTATAAATTGTTTCTTTCAATTCATTTTCAAAACACTTTTCGCTTCAATCGCTTCCAAAAACAGACTTCAATTCAAAAACGAGTTTTCAATTGCGTTAAAAAAGCGATCAATCAGTGGTCTGCCATCGAAGACAATCCAAAGAGACGGTCCATTCCATGGCTGTCCGGTGTGTGTGAATAGTCGTGCGCTTTCTCACAATAATGACAACACATTTTGATTTTATCCTTTAATTAATTTAATTTGTTTTATGTATTTTGTGTTTCATTTCGTCAAATGATTTGTTGTTTTCTTTGAATAATTGATAACTAAATTAATTATCAAATCTATGGACTCTGTGTTAGAGCGTAGATATCTTGACAATTGCTAGTTCAGGCTCGAGGACACCGGTCGCCGACGAGGAGGTGCCCGCCGGCTGCGAGTCCAGTGTCTCCGTACTGTCCGGTATGTTAATTATGGCAACTGTTCCCGGATTTGAACTATTGTTCGGATTGGATGACAACGGATTGTTGAGTGTGGAACGGGTCGGCAACAGACCAGTACAGAACTGGTCTGAGCTCAGCAAATATTTGGCACCACTGCTGCACAGTTCGACTTTACTGGACTCGTTCTGCATATCATTCAGCTCTTCATCCCTTTCTGTCTGTTCGTTGTGTTTCTGTTCCCAACAAATAAATACTGAATTAGAAATCAATTCAAACGATTGTGAAATCAATTAATTAATACAATTATTTATAATTATTATTAGCAATCGATTTGACTAAGGCCAGGGTTAAAGGTCAGGGGTTAACTCAGTTTTAATTAATACAAATTAACGAAATGAATGGAGAATTGGATAAATTTCAACTCAATTATGGTTTTCCCAAAAGGATTCCGTTTGTAATTCAGTTTCATTTGAACGGAATTCAAATTTTAATCAAATTGAGAGCAAAATCTTTTATAAAATATTTTCAATAATAGAATCAAAAATATTCAAACTTCTAGTAAACTGAATATTGAAGTAATGGATGACTTTATTTGAAGGATCAATAAATCGAAAAGTCCTCTGAAATATCGGAATTCAAAAATTGAGTTATTATATAATCGGGTGAAAAATGATTGGAAAAGTTGAGCCAAATTTTGTAACAATAGACTAACCATTAATTATAAGTTCATAATTAGTGAGATGTTTGCCATTAATTTGTGTCAAAATCCAAGAGTGTGTCAAAAAATTTTTAATACAATCTTTCCATCGATGAGTTATTAATCAAAAATATTTTGATGGATTAAATATTGAATATTTTCAGAGAAAAATCCACTTTTATTTGGAAAATTTCGTTTAGTATTATAGCCCAGAGTAGAAGTGAATATATTTATCACTCAAAAAATTTCTTCAATCATAATAGAGAGTAAAGGCGTCCATGTTTTAACCTTAATGAAATTTCCGAATTATTCAATGAAAAAACAAGACAAATGAGAAACGAGTGAATTTTAAACGAAAAAGAGGGCTAACAATAAGAAATTTCTTGAATTAGAGTTGAAATTAATTCATACGAAGAAAGTATTGAATTTCTTCATATATTAATTCCTAAGAAATATATTTCAACAGAATTTCCTTTACTATAGAAGGAAAGGTAATCCACAAAATGTTAAGTCTTTCACTGTTTTTGGTTCCTGTCATTCATCGGAATCCATTCAACAGAATTAAAAAACACTTTTAATAAAATGGTATAACTGATAGCCAAGAGCTAATTTTTTTTTTGAAACCCACACAGAGTATAGAAAAAAGTCTAAAAAAATCTAAAATCTAAGCACTTATTCATAGAATCACAGAATTATAATATTGTTTGCATAGATTCTGTGGGTTATTCAAAGAGAAAATATTTACCCTGACATTTTTAATATAAATTGAGATGATGTCAGAAAGAGAAACAGCTGACGTGAACTAGCTTGATCATTGATTAAATTGTTTATTCAAAATTTTGAATACAAGTCTCAGGACTGGATATTTTTAGAGCTCAACACACAGTTTATTTACTCAATAGTCGGTCTGTTTTTCAATTTCTATCAAATTTTTATAAATAGTATTAACAATGAATTGATTTTTAGCCTAAACTAAACCCAAAACAGTTTTGTCTGACATTTGAATTGAAGTGTGAATTATAAAAATTTTAAGCAAATTATTAATAGTCGAGTAGTTTGTGATAAACTTCTTATTTCTGCTCCGATTGTGACAAACAATGCGGCGATTCGTATATAAATTCATTTGAAATAATTTCATACTTTTGTCTCCGAAAATGATATTTCAGTTTCAGAATAATTTGAATTTTTCACAACTCAGTCAACACTAAAAACTGTGACATTTCTCTGAATTTTTCAAATGTTTTGTTCTTCAATTCATTTCACAAATTCATGAATGAAGAGCTCAGGGTCTCCGAGACCGGCAGCTATACCTAAATTTGGTACTTATTTGCAAAGTTCTGATTGTTTTGACCGAAAACATATTTGGGAAATAAACTTGGTTGAATTAATCAATGGGTTACACCCTCTGGCCATCACTGATACGCCAAAAATTTCAATTAATTACAATTCTGGAGACAAACAATTTAATGAATTATTAGAATATTTGAAAACATTTCTCATTTCGTAATCAAAACACAATTCTTATACTTTTGTTTGAAATCCGATCTTTTGTGAAAATCTCTTCCAAAACAATCATTAATTAAATAATTTTTGATTTTTATTCAGAAAATTCGTATATATTTTGTCCTCATATATGAAAATATTAAATTTTAACCAAAATTAACACTATTTCTGACTCAAAGACTTGAAGTTAATTACGATTTCGGCAGAAAAACCAAATTTTTGCCCAATAAAAGTCTATTAACATTATAAGCATGGATAATTTGCAAAATAAAATATTAATTTCAATAGTAAATAAACTTAATTAGGAATTGCCTTGCACCTTAGAGAACAATAACAAGAATAAAACTGATAAAATGGCTCGAATAGTATTAGATAAGCATGTTCATTTACTGAACAAAGAGACAAATATTTTAGTATTCCTAAGAAAACCAATAAAAAGACAAACAAAACCTAATTTACATTCAAAAAAGTCTTCCAATAAATAGATAAATAAAAATTGAGACAATCTTTTCACAAAACCCCTCAAGTGTTGGACAGCCATAAAACACATTCAAAATCTAATTTAATAAACAGACGATAATTAAAACAATAATTAACTAATTTAAGTGTTTTTAATATTTAAAAGTCACGTAGTTTTCAGACTCCGGATAAAAAACAAAAATTACAAAACTTCTCATTTATTCACTAAATAAACGGCTCTTTAATGAGAAATCTATTCTTAAATAAGTTTAAGTTTTTTTCTGATTTCTTCCTAACAATAGATTCTAAGCAAAAAATGTTTTCTATAATCAACTCTTTTCTTGTATTTCTCTGCAATAGATTTCCCTTTTATTATAATAAACGGCAAAACAAAAAATTTATTCATAAAATCAATATTGAAATCAAAGAAAAAATGTTTGTGCTTGCTTAATAAAGGTGTAAGAGAAAAGTCAACTTTGAACAGAAGCCATAATCAGTAGTGTTTTTGATTGTGATAATCAATTGAGGCGAACATTAATCTCAACATTGAATGTGTTGACAATAAACGACACTTTAAATTATGGACTCAAAGTTATTATGGTCTCAAAACCACTATTATTCCAGTTTTTTGTCGAAATTTTTAAGAATACATTAAATGAAGTATCCATTCAACTGTAAGCACAGTCAATAGGGAACGGGTGACTGCCAGCCAGTCACGGATTAATCAAAATTTGGAAACAACTTAATTATAATCAAAGTTTCCTGGAATCCATCTAAAGCTGATTTGCAATTAAATGAGCAAACTCAAATGTCATAGGTACTGGATCAATAGTAGACCATTGTGTTGATTATTATAATCAATACCTTGAGCTCTTTTGTCGCTTTTCTCATCTAGTTATTCTAGCTAAATTTGGTGACCAAAATTAACAAGAATGTTTTTGTCTACACCTTGACTATCACTGATTAAAATGAGAAAATTCTTCAGTTGTGAGCAGTTTTTGAAAACATGAAACTATTGTATTAAGTCCTCAACTCTTTTATCTTAATTGTCTTTTGTATTGCATTAGAGATGAGCACAGAATGAGGCGACGGTTTGTTTCAATTAAACTAATTTTAATAATAAATAATTAGACTATAAAAGGGTTGTGAAAGAGAGAGGAGTTGTTAACAGTGTTTTTGGTGGATATGTCGACCGAGTCGTGACTTGTATTCTGTTGATGGCTCTCAATGGCATTCAATGATAATCACATCTTATATGAGCCGTCGTCTGAATTACCACTAAAAGAATGTCCAATCATTGGCATCATTGCAATCAATGCAATCATTCTGTACTCTAAGCACTCAATAAATCAATTGACGAGTAAATAGAGTACAATATTTCAGAGAAAAAACACTTTTAATAGCCTTCGTTTCAATCATAACAATAGTGAATATGAAAGGAAAAAATGAACTCAAATAAAGTGACATTCATTATAAGCAAATAGTAATCTGACTGTAAATGAAAATGGATTTTATCCCAACATTTATAAAAACAGACAATAAATAGACTCAAATGGAAAACAATTCTAAGAAATTATCGATTTTGAAGACAATATTTTTTTCTTCATTAAAATTATTTATTATTAATATTTATGTAAAAAGTTTTGAAAGTTTTCTGAGTTTAACTCAATTCGTGTAATTTTGTTGTCCAATGAATTCTGTTCTGAACTGAACTTTAAATTTCAATCAATGCTAATAATTATCGATTTGTCAAAAAAGTTATTTCGTTTCTTTTTGTCAAAAGAAGTGAAGACATTTTCCCAGAAATATATGAATAATTCAGTTCAATATCGAAAAGTGATGTCCTTTTTGTTCAGTTTTTCATTTGGTTTGCAGAGGAATACCATTCGATACAGGATTGAAGTCATGAAAGTTTAGCGAAATTTATTTTTTTTAAAAATTGGAAACCTTTGGAAAATTGAGAACAAAATGGTTCGGAACAAAATTCAGCTCAAAATTCAATAAACAGATTCCGTTCACCAGTAAATGGGTATCGATTCTGAATTTGGTGTAGGAAAGGGAGGAGAGGGTTCTCAATAAAAGATAAATTCTCGATCGAAATAATCATTTGAATTAAGAGATAAGTCTAGGAATTTAATGAATCAATTTAGCGAATAATTTGAGTACAGAATGAGACCAAATGCCGACGATATTAGACCATCTGATTGGAGATTCAAAGGAAATCATAACTTTCGCTGAATTTATATAAGAAATGCAAATCACTTGTAATTAAAAGAGCAGTAAATTCTTCGGATGAGATGACACAACAATTACCGAAGAGATATAGTCTTTC
Organism: Punctoribates punctum; assembly: GCA_034698165.1. Classification (NCBI taxonomy): domain Eukaryota; kingdom Metazoa; phylum Arthropoda; class Arachnida; order Sarcoptiformes; family Punctoribatidae; genus Punctoribates; species Punctoribates punctum. The sequence continues at coordinate 7,076 of JAQGBD010001293.1, read as the reverse complement.
GAATTAATTTCATACAACTATTAAAAATCCAATTAAACAAATGGAAAAATGCAAATAAAGTGAATCATTATTTTTAATTATCCAAAACTCAAGATATATTCCGAACTATAGGGCGAGGGGTAAGCCCTTAATGTTAGCTACACTTTGCACACATAAACTCTGCCATATCTTTGCCAAAACAGTGAAAATCTATTCCAAGTTTAAACTAATTATCAGAATTAGTCTTTTGTTTAACACTCGGTCAGCGAAATGTCATTCAATACTAATTTGAATTTTCAATTGAATTTCAGTTTAGACTCTTTGAGAGACAAAACATTATTTAATTTAAATCTCATCAGAATTGCCTTAAATAACAATTATTCGTAACGTTTACTAATTTTAAGTCAACTTTGAATATCTTTCAAACTATCACTTTTTAAATGAGCTAGGTAAGCTGTTCCTAATTAATTAATCTGCTTGCTCAATTGTTGCAAGTAGTGATAGTCTCAGTTTGACTGAAGGCTAAACTTGTTTTTTGCGAGAAAAACGTCAATAAAAGAGTTAATTAATTAATTAATTTAATGAAAAGCAGTGTTTTTGTGGTTTCAAGAGTTTTCAATCAAATTGAATGTCAAGAGTTGGGCAAAGAGCAGGTCTTACCTCATATTTCTTGCGGCCACAGCACGAACTGAACAGATTCCTGGCTGTTTCGGTCGGCACTATTGCTATCGATGCCACCGGTGATAGTGGAGGTGTAGATGAGAGACGGTTAGGCTGACCATTGTATGGCACTTCCAATTCGACGAACTCCCGGTCCTATCAAATAGAGAATGAATTAATACATTTCAGGATTAATAGAAACGCCGGAAAAGATTAAACGATTGAACAAATCGATCGAAAAATTGATTCATTGATAGAACTAATGGCTTAATTTTTGACCAGGATAATTAATTACTCAATTAGCAGGGACTAAAATTGTGCTAGCTCAAATTGAAATGGATGTGCCAGTGTTTAGAGCGATACTTTCAATCTGGCTATCGATTGGGAGGCAGTGTCTGTCTATGTCTGTCATGTGAAACACCACCGATTGTATTATCAATAACCAGATGACAGACTAATGGCTATCAAATAATTCAATTCTAATGTCAACTGAAAAACATATTTTTTGTGAGCAATGAATCAATTGGTAGTACTTTGTGTCCAAACCTCTCACATAAATCAAAACCAAGAATACTATTTATAGGAAAACAATGAGTAATTTCTCCGAAAAGGCCGACATTTGGTCACAGAGTTCGAAGTAATACCAAATCAATAATAAAAATGACGTGAATTATATTCACATCACTTTTGGCAATACATAATTCTGAGCCCAGAAATCAAAAACCAATTTCAATGTTTCAGTATTCAAGTGTCGCCTAATTTAATGAATAATACAAATGTCGAAAAAGTATTGAACGGAATATCTGTTCATATATTTGCATAAAATAAGTGAACAAAAAATATCAATAAATTGCATAAAAGAAAAAGTCTATTAGTTTTTGGATATCATATCATATAATATATATATCTTTATATATATAATAATACAATTTTGAACGCTTCAGATACTCCACTAAATTGAATGAACAGAATATTAGTGAAGAATAATAGAAAAACTTTTATTATATATAAATAGAATATAAAAGATAATCAAATGAGCGGGGTAAACACTTGATAATCCACTTGAAAATTTTGTATACACAATAATAGTACTACAATCTACTGTATCATTCAGATATGAGTGCCAGGGGTGGGCACAGGGCTCAAATCAACTTTCGAGTTGAGAGCAAAAAATTTTGAGCACTGGAAAGGCTTTCCGTGCCTTTGATTCGGGGTATATCTTATTTGGTCTTAACTTTTCAGGAAAGGGTTTAATTGAATGAGTGATCAGACATACCGTAGTCTTTTCCAGACATTGGAGAAGGTGGTGGTGTTGCAACTCGAAAATGTCTTCGGGTGAGTCGTCGGTGTCCTGACCGGCCTCTTGAGCTGCAATACGAGCTTCGGTGGCTTTCTTTTTGCTGACGAAAGCGGCCCCACTCGTGGCTTTGGCGATTCGGATCCGCGCCATTCGGGCTTTCTATATGCAGAATCAACCATGGTTATTCATCATATCTACTTCAATATGTTGATATTTAGATTGGATAAGAGTGAGACATCAAATTTTTACTACGGTCCCCCTTTGAGTTTTTGATGTCTGGGAAAAATACCCTCTCTATACCCTTCTATGAAAAATATTTTTCCGGACCCCCTCCACTGACCCAAAGTGTTTGGGCATGAATGGTATAAATACATTTTATCCAGTTAAATTACTAACAATGACAGAAAAATGAAGAATAAATCTGATTTGAATGCGTTATTCAGGGAAACACACGATCCCACCATTTATGGGGTCGTAGCACATAGTGTATGCCAAACTGACCTTTCGTCAAGGGAAGGGGCAGTTTCTGGTTTTGAGAATTTAAAATTGTCTTTTCCAAATAAAATCAGTTATTTTGGTCTAAAACACAACGGCTATCCCCTATAGCCCATATTGACCCCCAGTCTGTCGGACTAAGCATATGCCTAATTGTCATATATGGGAAAAAGGGAGGCTCTCTACTCATTGATTCAAATAAAATTCAATGTGATTTAAGGCAAGATGAGCCAAACTTAGCATCCAAGGGGTCAGGAGGTTGGCTCAAATTCTAGGGGCAGACTTGTTGTTTGGGTGCAATTATTAATGTGACAAATAGAGTGAACAGCAGTCCATACCTTTTGTGCTTTTCTTTTATCTGCCCTTTGGTTCTGATGATAAATACGTGAAAAGTTGGATACGATGACGGGGACAGGCAGTGCGATGACCAGGACACCGCTTAATGAGCAAACGCCACCAACTATTTTGCCGGTTATGGTCGCCGGAACCATATCTCCATAACTATACACAAATAGATAAATAAATAGATTATTAATTAAATGTAAAAATTGACCTAAAAATAGCTGCGATTCTTATTATAAGGAAAATAAATTCTCCGATTATTCTTGAATTCCGAGTTAAAAATAGACTAAGGAATGGCCTAAACATAACTTCCAAGATTACTTTCTGTTCAGAAGACGTCATCACAGATTTGAGAGGACATGAAAGCCTAGGATTTCATTCAAAATTCTTGTGTGTAATTCAGTCTTTAATATTAGGCCAAAAACGCTTGAATTCGTTTATTTAAGTGACTTATGTCTTATGTGAGAACAGAATGAAATTCAGACTGAAATGTAGGGCAACGGCATTGTATGCACTGTTAGGATGCAATTGCAGGTCGACGTTACTATAAATAGACAACACATCCATAGCTCTACTTTTCCCAGTGCTCTGGTTTTAGACCTAAACTAACTATAAGTATAGTACTGTTGAATACTATAGGAAAGGTTATGGAGAGGAATACCAGCAAAATGAATGAGGGAGGGAGGGAGAGAGAGAGGGAGAGAGAGAGAGCATTCGAGAGAGAGAGAGAGAGAGAGAGAGAGAGAGAGAGAGAGAGAATCAATTGAGATGCGAGAGAATAAGTTAAGTGAAAGCAAAGCAAAAACCAGAGCACATCCTCACATATAGAGCACATCTCTTGAATGAAGTGAACATATAATATGAAAATACGAAAAAAATTGGTTAAATGAAGAGATGCTATAAATAGAAACAAATATAGACTTATTGATGAAGTCTTGCAATTGAATGAAACGATAAATATAATAATTTTCACCTTATCTTCAAATAATAAATATTTATCCGCCAAATGATTAATCCTTGAGCTCTCTGTCCGAATCACTCTAAGAAAAGAGCACAGAATATGGTCTAAAAATAGTGTCGAGTCTGCTCTTTGTCCATTTGTCAATTGATATATTAATTAATTTTGAAGTAAAACTTTATTTCCCAAAACAAACACGTCTGAGGGCTGAACCTCTTTAGCCTTTAAATAAGTTTTTAGTGAAGCCAGTGCTCGGGGAGTGCTCCTTCACATTTTTTCAATCGATAACCTATTTTTAGAGTTTTTTAGCTCTAGTCAAAGACTATCGATTGTGAGGACAAACAGAGTTTATTGCCGGACACAATCAAAGGACCCGTTTTTTAGGGCAAACAAATCAATTTGAAATCCCTTCAAATATTGAGATTTTTGCGAATTAACTCAAATCTCATTTCACATCAAATTTGTAATCGATATAAGAGATGAGAAGTGTCACCAAAAATGGTGATCATTGGAACTTCTGGACAGACTGTCCTCAATGTGGTAAATCTGGTTAAGCCATAACATATTCTACATAAATGGATTAGATGAAGATTACCTCGATAACACTGATAACATCGATAACATGTAAGGAAAGAAGACCAGAATTTTTGATTTGCTTTGAAAAACAGGAATACGTTTAGAGCAGAGAATAAGAATATTTGTGTTATTTGTGTTCGTCTTTACTATCATTTGATTGAATGCAATAATAAAAGAATGAGAGGATTGAGTCAATGATACTCTACTTTATATGAAAATACATTTATTTTTGATTCCCGTTATTCTGAATATAATTTTTTGGACAAAATCTTATTTATCTTTTATATCTGTTTAATAATATATAGCATTGATTGTAGTTTTCATTTATATTAAATGTCAAACCAGAGGTCAAATCGATATAAAACACAATTTTTGTGTTTCTTTTTATGCCAAACGTGAGATTTGAGGCAAAACCAGAAAATAAATCGATAAAAAAGGCCAAACTTTTAACGAATAAATACCCGGTTTTAATGAAAAGTCCAATAAATTGGAAGATATAAGGGCTTTGAATGCTAGATGCAATTGATGGAAAAGTTCTCAGATGAATGAATTGTTATATAGTTTTGTCACCAATTCATTGGGCAAAACATTTGGGAAAACTATTTGCAGAATATTCTTGTGATTGAAAGAAAGCCTCAGAAGAATAGAAGAACTTATTTATAGTTAAGAATAGATTGAATGACGAATAAAAAGGATATTAAGTTTTTGTCTAAATAGAGACCCTCTTTCTATTCCAGGTCTTTCTATTTGCTGTGATATCCTCCGATAAGTCATATTGGATATGGTAGTGGTGTCTGTGTCTGTGCCACACAATTGATGGCCTAATTTGTTCACACAGACCAACTGATCAATTGTATGCCGAGTGGAGTTGACGACTACCCGGCATTCAGTGCCCACTATTGCTGTGCACTGATCGGGATTAACGCCAACCAATACATTGGAGACAATGAGAAAACCCGAAGGGAATCAATAACTTTGAGGACAGGGATGAGTGGCTCCAAAAAAGGGAAAGAAATAAAGACGTTTGCGATAAATACGTCACTCGTATTGGAAACGCATTTCATCTTATTTTTAATGACAGTTAACATTAAAAAGTGATTTCTCTGTCTTTTCACAGTCCATGCTCTCGATTGCACACCACTTGACAGTAAACTTGGCACAAATCAAACTCATTGAACACATTATTTAAGAGACGGCTATTCAGTATTCCGCACAGAATGAGAAATAAACGAAATTATTTAGGGCTTTGATTCTGGATTTAATCAATAAAATAGTGGTTTTTCTCAAAAATATTACCCATTATTCCCGGTTTACGCAAATCAAATGATTTCTAATTAATTATAATTAATTAAAATCCAAGAATAGATTATTTAGAGAAATCTCTTTAAATGTTTATCAGATTATAGACTAATATAATCGAAGATAATATAAATAGAGAGCGAAAAACATTACTATTTATAAGGTTTTAACGTTCGGTAGAAAACAAATTTGATCTGACTTTTGGCTATTAATTCAATAAAAGTATCCAACAATTCATTACTAATTCATAGGAATTGTCGGATAGTTAGCCGAACATAAAGAGAGAGGTCAGACATACCAGTGCTCTGACTATCAATATATACAAAGGAACAAAAAAACAATCTATTGAATGGCCTTTTGTTGGACAATAACATTATATTAATTATTTTAATTGAGATGATAGTCGACAGACTTATTATTGTCGTTAATATCAAACTCTTGACAACAAATATCGGTTTAATCTTCGATTCTATTGTTTTTATGGATTATTGAATTAATTTCAGATCAAATATTAATACCATTTCTCTGTTTATTTCCATTTCATATAAACAGCAAAATAACGACTCTCTCTCTCTCTCTCTCTCTCTCTCCATTGAAAATATTCTGTAGGGACAGACATATAAGGATCTCCTCAAAGGAATCTGATGTTTATTAACTCATTTATGTTATGAATATAACTGATGTCGAGTGAGATAAGAGTGACCAAAATGGAAGACAATTGAGTAGATTAACCAAACTTTAGGGGAAGTATTGGTTTGAAAATATTCAATAGATTTGTAGTCAGTGGCAAAACCAGTGCCAACACTAACGACTGGAACACCAAAAGGATTGACGAAAACCAAAGCCAAAGAATTATCGAACAAACACTTCATTAGAGGAAATCCGAGCGAAGACCCAATCAGTGAATTCAATTTGAGCTGACATTCCACTCACTCCCGAAGAATGGACTAACTCTGACACTGAATCGAAGAGCAAAGTCTTAAAAATAAATAAATTGCCCGAAAAATGAAAGTCAATTAAATTGAATTAAATTCCTTACACTAGAGTTGAGAGAAAATTGAGTAAAGTCTTTTTTAGCAAATAATTGGAGAAATAAAAGGCCTAAAAATCCAAAACAATTCATCAAATTGTTGGCTCAAAAACTGAATTATAGAGAGAGGGGGAGAGAAAGGGAGTGCACTCAAGGAAAACATCGATTTCCAGATTAGGATCTATTGGTCTGAACGGCAGCACAAGAATCGAGTGAATCGGACGACTGATTCCATTATTTAAGACCATATCAGACATTGGGTTCAGCCTAAGGCTCGGCTTTGGGAGGACTGGTATCAAAACAGAGGCCATACAGTGGCTATTGTTTTCATTTTTTTCAATAAAACAAAACATAAAATATATACAGTCGAACCTGTCTAAGATCTTCCCGCATATGTTCACACCCTTTCTAAAATCACATTGAACGCCTGACCCAAA
>JAQGBD010001292.1:0-17252 GCA_034698165.1 Punctoribates punctum | reverse complement strand
CTTTCTTACAATGCTGGCCGATTAATAGCCCACCGTACAGAACTTGTAAGTTTTTTGAAGTACAGGCGGAGGGTTAACGGATTTTACCAAGATCAAACTTCCATCTGACATGTATATAGAAATAGATCATTTTGAATGGTGCAATAAATTGGAAAAGGGGGCGGGGCAAGCTAAACCCCCCAGGTATAGATAACACCTTGCCTATTAAATGGAATTCTCAATTTTACACTACAGTAGATGTTAATTAATTCACAATTAGCATGCAAAACTGAAAAAACAAGATAACTGTTCTCCTTAACAGCTCTTGCTATCATTTTCTATTTTATTTATCATGGAAAATTTTCAATTCATTGAATAATGAATATTTAAATCTGTTTCTTCTTACATGTTTGTGCATGTACTGAACATGATCATTAATTAATAGAATATGTGCTCGTGATATGTGGCAGAGAATAATCCAGGATATGAAAGGAGTATAAAAGGCTTCACTCAAACCCTTGTTTACTAACTCTGAATATTTATCGTCTTTTTGTGAGTCAAAGAAAGAGATAAAATGTTTAAACTGGTTGTGATCGCGTGTATGGCCGGCCTTTCACTGTCCCTTCCCTTTGGGTTGGGAACTAGTGGTGGTTCCATTAGTCTGGGTAGTGGCAGCAATGGAGCTGGATCTTTCGACATTGCCGCAGATGGTGGAGCTGGAGGGGCTGTGGCTCATCATTGTGCTAAACCCGCTCAGGGAGGAAGCGTTGAGCTCGGACTTGGTCACAACAGTGATGATGATGATGAGCAAGAACATCTTCTCGGTGGGGAAGGTGACGCTGAAACCGGACTGAGCGGCGGATATAAACACCATAGTCATCATGAGGGTCATGCCCATCTTGGAGGTGATGGCGAAGATGAGCAAGGTCTCGCTGGTGAAGGTGATGCTGAAACCGGACTTGAAGGAGGACTTGAACACAATGGTCACCACGCGGATCATGTTCATCTTGGTGGCGATCACGAACACCATCAGGAAGGAGAAGCGGAACTCCACTCCCATCAGCACCACGAGAACCAAGAGGGAGGCGAAGGAGGTGCAGGGGGTGCGTTGGGAGGAGTTGTTCAAACAGGTTTGGGTGTCGGTAAGAATATTGCCCATGCTGGTATGGACTTGGCTCAGAAAGACGTGGACTTCAAACTTGGCCTTGCTAAAAGTAATTATAAGTGCGGTCATTCAATTATATTCAGAGCGGGTTTTTTGTGATTATTTTGTTAACATGCTAAATTTTATTTATAGCTTTGTTGAGTGCCGGCGGAGATTTGGCTCAAAAAGACATCCAATTCAAAAAGGATCTTGTTGAGGGTAATTTCATTCTATTAGAATTGTCTCAGAATTTGTAACAAGGTAATTTGAATGCAGGCCTTGCCAAAGCTTCCGGTATCAGAGATAATTCTGGTGTCAGTGCTGAACACTGCCCTGTTAACAACGGCTTAAGTGCTGCCCAAGGTGCTATTGGAGATGCCACTCATGGTGGTGAAGGTGCTCTGGAAAAGGCACAGTCCACAGCAGGCGGGGCTATCGGCGGAGCTAAAGGTGCTCTCGATGGAGCCCTCGGAAATGCCGGTAAACTTGCGGGAGGTCTCGGAGGCGCCCTCGGAGGTGGTTCCGGAGGTGGTCTCGGAGGTGGTCTCGGTGGTGGTCTCGGAGGTGGTTCCGGTGGCAGCAGAAGTGGTGGAATTAGCTTCGGCTACTAAATTGCAAGATTGAAATTTTTGAAAATTCAATAAATTTTTTTGAGCATTAAATCAGTGATTCGTTTATTGAAATTTAATATCAAAATAAAATTTTAATTAAATTCGTGTGAAATACGTTTTGTTTAATAGAAATTCAATTTTAATTTAATTGATGATATTTTTCACAACTTTAACCAAGAACCTTTACAATGAAGCTCAGCGCTTGTCTTTTAATCACTCTATTTTGTGTCATGGTCAATGGATTTGACCTAGATAAGCATAAGATCGAAGATCTATTCCATAATTGTATACAAAATTCATATAAAATTTTATTTACAAAATATTTTTATTTATTAAACCATAGCTATGACTAACATTGAAGATGGTTTCCGATTGATGAAGAAGCAAGGTAAAGTATGGCTCAACTATGCCAAGAATGCAACAAAGAAGCTCGAGAAGACTTGGAAGCGAAAAAAGGAGAAGAAGGAACCTGATCATCGGGTTTCGAGTCCAATTGTTCATTATAATGAGCCGGCTATTCTTATTATACACCGTGGTGATTTCAATACTAGAATTCACTATAATAGAGGTAATGATTATTTATAATAATTGAATCATGATCATTTTTGCCACAAAAGGGCACCCAGAATCTTCTCTTCCAATTTTACCAAGGAGATTATCAGTTTACCCGCGAATTCAGTCTAAAGCACCCTCTGTCCCATCGACTACAACTTCACCCCCGCCGACAGCTCCTGCACATCCGTCGACAACAACGATATATCCCTCAACAACACCAATGGCTCCATTAACAGCACCCACTCCTACTTCGAGAGCACCTACTGTCTCATTGATAGCACTTTTTGCTAAGGTTTTCAATAAAGAGAATATGAATTTCACAAAAACTGAAGCCCCGGCCGTTTCGGTCACACCAATGGTCCCAAAAATCAAAGAATCTTTAATTAGGGAAGAGATCAAAGAGCTGGAGACTGATCTGAAGAATATAACCGGGATCAAAAAGGGACTGCAAAACAAGATTTATGATCTGATCTCTGTTTTGCATGAGTTGAAGCGCAACAGAACTGGCAATCAGATTGTATAGCATCTGGCTCATTTGAAAAATACTATTAATCACTGATCAATAGATTTATAGATAAATAAAATAATTTTTCTGACTTTGAAATCAGGAATTCAAATGTTTTTAGGCATAAAACAAGTGTTTCATTGGATTAACGATTCAATTGTTTTCCTGTTTTTATTGTAATTAATACTAAAGTTTTGATAATTATTTGAATTTTAAAATTAAATAAAACTTTTAAAAGTGTTTTAACACAAAAAATGAGGTCTTTTTCAGTAATTCTTATTCTGTTTCCACTAATCTGTGGACAGAATAACACAAACACTACAATCGGTAGTACCCGCTGTGCCGGCGCTCTAACCAGAAGTCCTTTGGATTGGATTCAGCAAGGTGATATAACTAATCCATTCAAGTTCGCACTTTCTATTATCTTGTTCATTTCTTACAGCTCTTGGCACTGCGTCAAATGCATTTACCCTGGGTGTTGAAACAGGGCGCCAATGGTTCAACTTTGGCATCAATACCGCTAATCAATGGGTTAATGCTGTCCACAACCCGTCCAACTCTAGTATGTAAGAAATTTGAGCATGATCATTCTTCAACTTAAACTAATATAAATAATTGACCTAGCAACCAACCAGAACAGCTCATCGACAGCAGAAGGACAGGTAGAACAGGCTATTCGTCGAGAAATAGCAAAGTTACAGAAGGAACTGGGAAACAAAGGTACCTGGTTTAGGAGAGTCAAAGAAAGAAGGCTTCAGTTTCTCATCGATAAACTCAATAGTCTCCATGATAGTGATGAAAATAACCTTGATCATACAGTAACACCAATGGATGTCAGTAACTATAACTTTACACTAACAGCGCCCGTCACTAAACCTGCACAGTCTTCATCTCAGACGACAGATGACAGTATTATATCTGTTATTACATAAAATTGCATTTGAATTGAAAAAAAGTTATCATGCTATAAAATATTTTGTGTAAATTGGATTAAATATTTTCGTCAATTATTTTTCACTATTATGTAATCTTGCAAATTCTTTTCAAATAAATATCTCTTTGAATAGGAAGAATGAAATTTAATTTGATCACGATCATTTAGGTGACGATGACACTGATGAAAATACTTAATAATCTAGATAATATTTGTTTGAAACTATCTTGTTAAACACTTCTGTAATCGAATCTTTTGTAGATAATACACTTGTTAAAAATAGCTAGGTTAAATTGAAATTCTGATATTTTACAAATATTTTGCACGACTACTAAGAATTTCAAAATTGACTGTTTTGAGAAGAAAATTCAATTTGAAAAAGAACCCGGTCACAATGAACAACATCTTGCAATTGAATTTCGATTGAATTGACAATATTTCAAAATATGTTTTTCATTTATAACCTCCAGCAAAGATTACGAAACACCATGCTTAATCAAATTTTGAATTCATAAAACAACTAATAAAACGACCCAGACGTCTACTTTTTAACATGTTATTGAAATACCTCGATATTTGTCTCAAAGATGAGTTATCAGACGAAAAGACAAAAATTCAAAGTATAAGCAAAACATAGTCTAGACTTTAAGGGAGGGGTCAACGGAATAGCGCACAGAATATTCTGTGCAGTTTTCACACTATATCCTTGCAAAACGACTAAATTGAATCAAAATCTTTTGTCTCTCTTATTATTATCGGTAATTGTATTCCATGTTTATTCAGTCTTCGGCTAATATCAAATGCTAATTAATTTCATTTATTCTGCCTGGGTAACCAAACAAGGACACTATTCATTGATAATAGACCAGTAAATATACTATATTTATTCATCAGCCATTGACATGGTAATTCTTTAGAATTTAATTCTATACATCAGAGCCACCATTCTTTCAAAATAGAATGATCTAGACAAAGTAAATAATTTTTAAATTAATGGACCTTAGTCATCTAATGAATTAATTCCTCAAATTTACTCTGTTAATAATGTTTGCTTTAGAATTAAAATAGTAACAAGGTTATGAATTATTCATAATTGAAAAAAAATCAAATTAATAATAGGTCCTAGATAATTGAATTTTCTGAAATCTCTTCAAAAATACAGCTTGATAAAATAAATTACCTTTTCACCAGCTTGCACATTGAATTATGTCCTTAAGCAAGATTCAAAAGAGAGAAATTCAATTTTGCTTCGAGTGTTTGTTCACTTTGGGACTGATATCAAACAACTGGCCGTCGGTTTGAAAGACAGTTTCAATTTAGACGTTTTTGATCTCATCTTTGGTTAAAATAAATTTCAATTTTCTTTTCAATTTTTGGGCACAGAATAACTCCAGCGCTGAATAAACAGACAGTGAATAGTTGTGAAGAAACTCAGATTTCTCGGAAAATTACCAGGATTAAGTGAGCGTGGTTTGAAAGAGTTTTACAGGAATGTATCTAGTTCAATTATTTTTCTAATGTTATTCTTCTTTATCAATTGATCAAATTACGTTTCCGGAACTTTCAAAATTACCCGGGTGCCTAAATAAACAATTTATCTTTGTCTGAATTATTTATCATACAGATTAAAAAGTTTAATTTTCACAAGGTGAATAATTAACAGGCTAACTTGATGTCCTCCTTTTTGCATGACTTAGTTTATGTCAAAAATACACTCAGGCTCAATTACTGATGTATTAACTGAATTATTAATGCCAAGAATATTAATGTATTCCAATTTTCCAGTGATATCAGCACTGAATGATGGGACAGACCTTCGCTTTTAATGAATGTACGGTTTGTTTGTATTATATTAAAAGCGAGTTATCATCAGTCAGTCTACGTGTCACTCATTTTCATGTGATTACGGCTTAATTCAAATTTAATCTATCACAGTTTGATCCATATTATTCTCTGGCTAGAGAAAATTGAGCAGAACAAAAGAGAATTTCATGCATGATAATTTTTAGTAATTGAACTCTTTTTTCTTCCACTTTAGAAATCATTGAATAAAAGGAATATTTTTACAAGAATTTGATGCAAAAGAATAATAGGAGTGATATAAATGTCTACACAATTGAGGAACACCTTTACTGTCGCTCATTCTCTCCCTTTCTCTAACAGTTGTATCGATTTTGGAGTATTGGCCGCACACTGTTATCAGTGAATAAGAGGAGAGCCATATATTCACATCTCCTGGGAATCTATCGCCAGATTCTATTGTCAGCTATACATCGATACAGCCTTTGCTTTCAATCTCGACATACAATACAAACACTATTTTCGTGTATAATATATAACTGAATTCTTAAGGGTTTTCACCTGATTTTCATTCTGGATAAACAACTCTCTCTCTCTCTCTCTCTCTCTCTCTCTCTCTCTCTCTCTCTCTCTCTCTCTCTCTCTCTCTCACCGGTATTCAATGAGATACAGTCATGATTTGTACTAGGTTGTACTTTCATTGATTTTTCATCTAAACCTATAAACCAGGGTTCCCCGAGGGGGTATACCCTGGAATACCCCCCTGAGGCCGAAAATTTGGGAAATATCTTCCTGAAATTTTGTCAGCGATTTTGCTGACAAAATGGCCGCTGGAGGCCGAAAAAGCCGGTTTTTAGGTGTAAAATATACCCTCCCCTATACCCCCCCTGAAAAAATTTTGGAAAAAAAGCTTAGGACACCCCCCCCCCCTGAGCCGAAGAGCTCGGGGAACCCTGCTATAAACCGTATACATGACCATGGTTATTTATATAAGTTTATTGTGAAAGAACGGAATTCATTGAATGAGGTGAAAAATAATGAATAGAATTAGTTGTAATTACTTAATAATTAAGGCCGATCAATAAATACCAAGAACACAGCATTTCAATTAAGTTATGCATTTATTCACAAATTATTAATTAATTTCCTCGAATAGAAAAATTAATGTCTTTTATGTGTCAGACATTAGTTTCTTATTCTGTGCCAAACATTGATTTATAAACTCATTAATCGATAGAATAAACTTATCATAAAATTCTTGTTATTTTTTGTCGACTAAAATATTTTCATTGTTAGCGAAGAAAAAGACAAAATTGATAAGAGTTTTATGGCTCAAGTTTTTAAATAGATAAGTTTATTTTGTGGCCAATTTCATCATTTCTGGCATACAATAGAATGTTCTAGTTTATTGATAAAATAAATCTTATTTTTATCTTTCTAATTTATTATTAATTACTTAGTTTTGTAATGATTTTATTATTTCCTTAGAAAAGAATATGCCTAGGCACTTTATCATTTTCTGTATAATACCTAATCATTAGTTGGAAATGAGATGCGCAAGATGATCACAGAATAATCGTATATTCACTGTATATTTTTTTACAAATACAAATATCCAAGATCAAGTAATTAGGATATAATTGTTATGAGTCTTAATTTAACTTGGCGGTTTTACTTTTTTAAAAATTGTAGGTTGTCAAGGAAGTTGGGCTTTATCACCTGGATCATTAACTTGTTTACATAATGTAATTCTCAATAATTCTAAACTTGAAAGTGAAGAACTCGTGAGAAGTATTACAATATATTCCGAAATACTGATAATGAATATTATGACTGAATTTCAATTTCGAGATAAGATAGAAATTATGTTATAATTCATAACAAATATACAAAGGGATGGTTAATATTTAAAATAAGGTACAAGGTAACGTACATTTTGGCTTCTTGTATTTTCAGTATGAACTTGGTTTTTTATTCATTAATAAATATAATAAACATGGAATTAAAGTATTTGTTTGTTGTATACGTTTCCGACTTTATATGAACTTGATCAATTTCAAGTGCATTCCCCCCTCTGCACAACTCTGCAATAAAACCATAAAAAGTTGTTTTCGAGTACATCCTATAAAATAATAACATCCGCGACAATCAAAACCAGTAATGAATTTTTAAATGAATGTACTAGAATGAAAGTTAAACAAATTAATTTTCTCTTGGTAACAAAAGAGAAATGCCATTTTCAACATCATTTAACAAGATAATTTTACTTTTCACATTCACTGTGCTCTCCTCCACTACACCGTCGAACAAAATTAATGATAAGCCGGGTCAAATTTGGGGAAAGAAGTGCACCAAGAACGATCACTGTGGCAGCGATCAAGACCTGGCTTTCTTTGTTTGCATGGATAACACCTGTCATTGCATTACTTACAAGAACTTTGTGTTCAACTCAACCAGCAATAAGTGTGAAGTGAGAGATCCTTGTCAAAGTGACCAGGATTGCCAAGACGTCGATCTTATTGACAAGAATAGGCGGTGCAGTGATGGTCAGTGTCTGTGTAAGTTTGCTTACCAAGGTGTTTATGAAAATGGCCACAAGTGTTCGTTTAATAATTATTTCTACTTGCTCCTACTTATCCCTGCTGCAATTATCACGATTGTTGTGTCCTTCCTTTTCAAACGATCAAAATTCTACGCGAAAATCAACAAAAGGTATTTGAGCAAGGTGAATCAATTTAACATTTTTTAAATAATTCTGATTATTCTGTTCAGAATTGTTCAGTCAATTCACCCATCAATGAATCCAAACCGAATTAACCCGGATATACTCATTGATATGGTATCCGTGAGGAACCAAGTTTCAAAAAAGCACAGGTACAAATACGAGTACTCCGGGTATTTTCGGAGCGAATTCGATGAGCCAGTTGAAATTGGAGCTGGTAGCTTTGGAACAGTTGTTATGGCCAGGGAGAAAACAACAGGCAAATTGACTGCTATTAAAATAATAAAGTTACCAGGTTAGAATTATTTAATTTGAGTGGGATAAAGTTACGGTATTATCTTGATAAATTCTTATTCAGATGACTCGGACACAATATGCCAGAGCAGATACGAAGAGCTGGAAATCCTGGTCGAAGTTCAAAGTGTTTTTGTTGTCAAATACGAGAACTCCTGGTTTGAGAGTTCGACAAACTGTCTGTTCATACAGACGGAGTTGTGCCAGGCCAATTTCAAGAACATTTTATCGATTAAGGCTCGAGCTTTCAAACGGAAAAAGTCAGAAAAGATGTCTTCCGCCGAGTATTTCATTTCCTGCGAACTCTTTAAAGAATTGATTGAATGCTTGAATTATTTGCATTCATTCGAACCGCCGATAATCCACAGAGACTTAAAACCTGCGAATATTCTCATCTCTTTTCACCCGAACAATAACCGGTTCCTTAGGCTGTGCGACTTTGGCCTGGCTAAACACCATGATACCTCCTATCACACGCCTGTTGTCGGAACCCTTGATTTTATGGCGCCTGAAGTGAACAGGGGCGGATATTATAATACAAAAGCTGACATTTATAGCCTTGGTATTATTGCCGAGGAACTATTCGAGCTCAATATAAACAAGTAAATTATTTCTTGACAATATTCAAACATGATCATCCAAACATCATTTTAATAATAATTTATCTAGGCTTGAAGAAAATATTGTTTGAAAATTGCAATTTTAACTTGATGAATTTTTCAGAACATCCACTTCGGCTATGATCTCAGCCCCGGAACACATTCGAACCCTGAGAGAGACAATTATCCGGATGCTAAACGCCATTTTTCAAGACAGGCCAACTTGCGATTCGCTACTCTTCTCGGTGAATACCTGGATGATTAGCAAAGACGAGGTGAGGGCCGAATGCGGACAAGTATTGCAGACTTTGAAGGAGTCGTGCAATGAATTCTTCATTAAATTCCTAGAACTAAAACTGTCCTTGTAAATAATTCAATAAATAAACGCACAATTAATTAACTAGTTCATTTTTGATGGCTCGTGTATCTACAAATGGTCATTAAAATTAGTGTCAAGTTCAATTTACATTCAAAGTAATTACGGAATTAAATCCATTGACATTCTATCTAGAAAAAGCAATTATCAGGATAATTATCTTGTTAAAATTTAATGAGAAAATTTGAACTGCATTAATTTCTAGATTAATTTGAGTTAATGTTTCGTTGATGGAGGAACGAGCTGGGTTAAATTAAATGATTTTAATTTAAACATTGAAATTAATTCACCAGAATTAACATGGTCGTTTTCATTTAAAATAATTTATATAACTTGAAGAGAAGAAAAAATTATTACCTTGTCAAAAAAAATCATATTTCATCCAGCTTCAAAAGAATTTATATATTAGAACCGCTTATTTCGAGGCGACCAAGCAGAAAACAAATCATCATGCTCAATTTTCCAGCCAGAAAAAAGTCAGTTATTCTTAAATGTCAGCGTTATTAATGATCAGAGACATTTAAAAACCAGTGGACAGACCTAAAAGTCTTTAGTATCAAGTATTTCAAGTGTGACCGCATAGGGCTGTCCAATAAATGGCGGGTGAAAAATATGAAAGAAAAGTATGGCTTCCCTTCACTTAACTTTTCATTCAGAGGAAAATCGAAATCCATTTTTCATTCGCAGACGACTTAATCTTATTTTCTTCTTCTCAATACTTAAGCCTAAATAAGTGGCGCACAGACGCGGGGGGTATACCATAAACACCCCCGGATTTCAGTGAACTAAGCGTCCCTACGAATGAGATATTTTAAACACCCTGCTATCAATCAAACTAGGTCTTTAGAGATCTGATCTTAGGGGAATGTAAAGAGCACTCACCCTGAAAAAAAAATAAATAGCATTTTTGGATCCCTCCCCCCGGATACGACACAAGTGCCCATCCCTGGGATTAAGTTTTCAATTCAAAGTTCAAAGAAATATAGCGCCGAATAACTCGCTCTTCGCTTAGAGTATAGCCGAACATCAATTATCTCATACCTGGGCTCTGATTAAATCCAAGGTAAAAGTGATTCTTTCCATAACGACTCGAATTTTAAAATATTTCATAAAAAAATTGATTTAATAATTTTTTTTCTTCACTTTTTTCAATGTTATTGCAAAACAAGAGTGACTTTTGATTTAATATTTTTGTCGCACAGACATCAAAATTCTTGGTGGAAAAGCCACTCCACTCCACTCCAATGGCTGTGCGAATGGCATTCAGCGATTCGATTATGAGATTCCTGTCGTTCCTCTCGATATTGAGTTTTATATGATATTAGTCTTCCAGTCCTCACAATATTGTCATTTGATTTCGTTTCGCAATAAATGTATTTTCCATTGCATTTGATTCATATATCTCTGTCTTTATTCCATAGATATCGAGGGAATTGTTTATTGTCTTATTATTGATTGATCAGGGTAGTAATCAATATTGCATGCTTATTCTCTTTCTTCAGAACAACTAGGTATTTTATTCGAACAAAAATAATATTGGACAAGAATCAATATTTAATGACTTCTCAACAATAATAAACTTGATAAATCCAGAGTTAGCTCTGTCATATTCAAAAGCTTCCATCAATGATCTAGCTAAATAATATTAGAACGAGTAAATTGAGTCTTTAAAAATTTGACAAGATTATTGGCTGTCATTTCCAATAATAATTTTGAAGGCTTGGAATTTAATCTTGTAAAGTGTCAAATAAAAATCTTAGCTTGGTAATTAATTTGAAACAGTGTTGTTGTTGTTGTGAACAAGATAAAAATTTTATGAACAATGTTAAAAAACAATCTTGTTGATATACTGTCAAAAACAATTCAACGCAAAGTCGTTTGGTCCTAATTAATTTACTAAAATGACCTTGCTATTTTTTGGCAATAAATACCTAAACCGATATCAGATATATTGCACATAATTTTTGACATAAAAACCCGGGTTTTTATGTCTTTTAATTAGCGGTTAATATATCGTCAAAACAGAAAACAACGGAAAATACCGTATTTTACGCGAAAACCATTTGAGTGAATAAATTTTCGGCTCAGAAGGACCTCGAAATTAATTGTTTTCAGCCACGAATAGGAGTGGTGTTTGTCTCTAAACAAACAGCAGTTTTTCGGTCGGCTTTCGTATTAAAGGCAGAGTCAGTGCTGACAGACCAGAGATAAGCTCCGGGTATGTGCTGTTCAAGTGGTGCGCAAAAATAAATTGCATCGTAAATATGGCCCGGAGTCAATTGAATTGCTGGCAGAGCCACTAAATACCAATTCAGTACAGGACTGGCAGCTCATCCTCTCCACAAATATATGGCGATTATGTAACACAACTCTGGGGTATAGATAAGAGCCAGGGATTAATTAATGGGAATACTTATCAATTTTTTTTACCATGACATTAAGTGCGCTGGCACATTTTTATGACACAAACAACTTGCAAACAATATTATTGTTCTTGAATTTGCCTGAAAACAGGAATTGCATGGATTATGTTAATACCAGGATTATATTAGCGATCTTGAAATTATCTAGGTTATACTCGTGACTCGACTTTGCCATGGTGAAATTTATTATTTTTCCATATCTTCAAGACTCTGCATATATTTTCTCCATAATGGAAATTATTTGAATTCAATTTGAAAATGTCTTTGAGGGGTATTTTTATTGAATTAGAATCAATTTTTTCTGGTCTTAAAGTCTTTTTCAAATCTGGCAATAGTTTTGGGAACAGAATTATTCTGTGCAGAAGTGTTCCCTATATTTAAGATTCTGTTTACAAAGAAAAGGCATTTCTTGAGTGAAGTCTAAATTGAATTTTCCATTGAAAACAGTATTTCTCTAATCCTTGGATTCAATTCAATTGATTTTATTTCAATATTCAAAATTACCTAACATTTTATAAGAGTAAATTGAACTTGATCCAAATTACTTGGAAATGCTTTTCAGATAAAAAGCCAGAACGAAGTTCCAGATATGACCAGGCTCATTTGCATAAAAGCAAAATTGAATTATCCGGATTATATAAACAGGAAGTAAAAGATGAATAAAAACTTTCGCCAAATTAATCAAGATGGAAAATTTATTTATTAAAACGGAACCAAGTTGGTCTATACATATTTGTCTGATAAACATGCATGATAAAATGTTAAAAAGAACAAGAATTCTATATCTATGTTAATAAAAATATTTGTTATTCATTCTGCCTAATAACAACCTTGGTAAAATCAATAGAAAAAAGAGAATGCTAGACAAATTAATACAACAATAGTGATTCGCCAGACAACAATAAGACCTGGATGACAAAAAAAGTTCAAAAGAGGAGATAAACCTTATAAACTAAAACCCATTATTATCGACACAAAAGAATTCGTTATTTTATTTCTTATTTTCAAATAAACGGAACGAAAATTGTTTTCAAATGAATTGTTTTCGTTGTTTACCAAAAGAATAGTCTATTTTAATCTGAAAAGAATTATATTAACGGCACTACAACTACCTGTGCTGTTCATCTGTGCTGTTCATCTTCAGGTCCTAATGGATTACAGATAACTTATTGAATCGTATTGCCTAACAGCACAGGCATAGAGTTGTATTCTGTGCTGTGCTGAGCACAGTCTCCGCTGCTTTTCTCTCATACAGGAATTGCTGCTCTGGTAGTTGAACTGTTGGCGCCACCGACACCACATATTCTGTGTGCTCTGCTCTTCAATTCTTTCAGTCAAATACAGTGAGTTTAGTCAGTCGGCAGCCGATTCTATGCCAGAGCACAGCACATACATACCAGTGCTCTAACGGTTTCCAATATTTATAAATATAGAGAAATATATTATATATATTGTGTTTATTCCCGAAACAAAAAAAACTGTATTATAGTTGTATTGCGTGTCGTCTCCCATATCAGTGAACTCTTTACACTTTGATTTACTCTTACGGCTCAGACATCCATCTCTTCTGTTGTGTATGACTTCTGTCATTCTGTGTGTCGGAGCACTTGTCAGTCAAACCATATCTCAATCCTTAATCTCCATATCAGTTGTAAAGAAAATCATTTTTATTCTTACCTTTCAATAGAACAATATTCTTATTCATAGTTATTCTGTACTCTAATTTTGCTTGATAAATTGTATATATTCATCAGGCTTATTTTATATGCTACGAAAAACGGTTTAATGCATATGAAAAGTGATTAAATGAGTGAATAAATTGAACGAAAACTTCAATAAACTTGCATTAAATCTGTTCTCCAATAGAGACGACAATAAACGTAAACATTTTGATTGCGAACTAAGGCTAAGAATACAAATAATAATAATAACAATAATTTGTAATCAATTCAGTCGTCAATTGTGATCAGTTCGAGGTCTGAGCCGACAATAACTTCTTAACGCTATTGTCTCAACCGTTGGCCTCTATTTGATGTCTGATTCCTCTTCAGAGCCAAAGTAAGTGAAGACTCGATTCCTAATACAGTTGTGATTCCCTTCTGTCTAATAGTAATCACGTTTTGATAATTATCTTCAGATGTGATACAATTTAATCGAGGAATTCCTCTCTTTTGGCCATCATTTCTAATTATTCCGAAACTCTTTTCGGTTAATTCAAGACAATATTTGCACAGTAATTAGCTTGGTAAAGTTGAAATTAATAATGTAGCTTATTGCATTTTCAATTAGAATCAACTTTATTTAAATACCGGTTTATATTCGTTAAATTTTCTATATTTTTATGAGCTGGAGCAATCAATATATCTGGGTTAATATAATCCGTGAAACAAACCCAAAAAGCAATTTGTTCTAGCTAATTTATTCTCTAGTTGAACAGAATATCTAAGCTCTTGGAATTAAATGAGAAGATCAAAATTCATTCCAGTTAAACACCCAGTAACTTTAAATTCACTGAATTATTCCAGTTTATCATGGTAAATTTACATCTCATTTACACACTTATAATTTTAATCTATTCCAATTTAGAACCATGATAACTTAAGCTTAATCATATTAAATCTAATTAGTAATTACAATTTGCAAAAATAAAATAACCCAGTTAAACATAATTATATTATAGCTGGATTATACCAGCAAGATAATTTTGAATTTTTTTTTAAAAGGAACATGGTAAATTGAAAATTTGAATGAGGATAAAAAACAAGGCCCTAGAAATCTGGACAAAGATTGACCTTGGCAACAAGACAAAGATATATGAATAATAGGTCGAAAGAAACTAAAAAATAATTGATCCTGATAAAATAAAGATAAATTTCACTTTCAATTTGTTCGATAAAATTCATAGTCTTATGAAAAATACTGAAATAAATTGTGTTCTGAGTTAAGCCCAGAAAAGAAAAGTATTTCTCTTTTCTTAAGGTTTTTTGTCATAAGAAAAAAGACTATATTTATATAACTCAAGACATTATTATTATTATTATTATTATTATTTTCTATCTTTTTCTCATTCTTTTCATTCAACTGTTGACAGAAAGACTACTCATTCAACAGATCGACAGTAAAGCCAATGGAAAGGGAGGACTGGTTTTCGAAGAAATAAATTCTCTTTTTTTCAAACGAATTGTTAAAAACATCGACTCTTTTATTATTTAACGTTATTACTGGCGGTGGGGGTCTACCCTCTTGGCATTGGCTCTCCCTCTCAAACATATGTGTGTCCACTCACTAATAGGCCATACAGTGCTGTCCACACGTTTCCACTGACATTGACTTCAATACTAATTTTGTTTTTGAAAAATAAGTGACAGAAAACAGAGAATTTGTTTCGCCTTCAGAACAGAATTTAAGTGAAAATTAAGTTTCAGACTGTTTAACGAGATTTAAATCCGGGTTATTTTGAAAGCGAAAGAACATTCAAAAACAGTTAACCTGGTATTTGAGCCGAAAATCTAGTGAAAAACATTATAATATTTGTGTTTTATCTGAAATTTTTTCGCACATTTTTATGCGATAAACGGCTTTTGGAAACAACAGAAACAAAAACTGTAAATATTATTATCGATTGTCCGAAGCGATTGTCTAAACGTAGGAAAAACATTGGCACAGAATAAACAGTGCTGTGCTCTCTGACGGAGAGAGCCATTCGTCGACTAAAGCGAATAAAAAGTACACTGAATATATAAATCCAAACAAACAACACTTTAGGGTAAGTTTATTATTGCAATATTATTCTGTTCTCTCTTTTCTTCGTACACAGAATATTCTGTGTGCGGCTCTATTCTGTGCCATTTGGCAGCAATTTATTAAAAAATGGAATTTTGATCCTGGCCAACCTTTTACTCCGACCGTATGTTACACAGAAAATAATGTTATTTAAGAGATTTTTATTACTCTCGAGACTCGTATTTCTCCGAAAGGAATAATGTCTTATGAAAAGTGCATTTCTCCAAAAGAGTACTTCCATTCGCTGTCAATATTCATAAGCAGTAATGTGGAGGAGGAGGGGGTGTATACCAAATCAACCCTGATTTTAATCTTGTTCGCCCCAGTTCGTTTAAGATATTTTTCTCTTTAAAATTTCATTTATAGGCAGATGATTGATCTGGGAAGTTTTTAAATTGAATTTCCTTACCTAAAACTCTCCCCCGGTGATTTTTTCGGGCCCTTCTTCAGTCGAGGGCTGTCCGCATCACTGATTCATAAGTATTTTCTATCCTTTCCTTTTTAGGCCCATTATTCGGGTGCTCTTTAAATGTCTGAATAAATATTTGTCTTCGAATTCATCTCTGGTTTTGTTCTTTCCGTTTATGAATCGATACTTTTTTGCTGTAATTTCACTCAATTTGCAGATTTTTTTTTTCGCAATTTCTTTAGAGAAACAAATCTTTTGGTTCTGTTTTCCATTGATTTTGGTTTACATCTGATCTCATATTTTATTAAACAAATTATTTCTGTCAGTGATGTCCAATGGGAGGCATCAACCGATGTAATCATGGAATTTACATATAAAAGTGAAAATGTTCTTGATCCTATAAAATATTTAATACTTTTTATGATAAAGTGACTAGGAGTTTTATTCTATCTCGGGAATATTGAATCAGGATAAAGTTGGTGGGCAATTCCCGGCCCCCACCTGTTTGTCAGGTCTGGCCATCTCTGAGACATTACTAACGACTGGAAGAGAAAAAAATTCGATTACATTAAAACCAAGAATCAAAGCACAGACTGTTTTTTGCCGCTCTCTCTCCCTCTCCGCCGGTGCTCTCAATCCAATTAATTATTCAAATGGAAAATTTCCTGAATTATCCGAATCCTTTAATTTGTCATCCAATTAGGTCTGTCCTATTCTGTGCTATTATTGTTGCCGACAATTAATTCAATAATTGGATCACATATTCATTTGTCGCACTTTTTTTTCATTGAGTGACAAAAATGTTCTCTCCGTTGGTATTTTGATCCTGCATTTCAAATAATTTGATTTGACAAGCTAATTAGAGAGCCGTTTCGTTTATTCTGTTTTCTGTCTTATATTCCACTAATTCTCATGGATGATAATTCAATTTTCGTCTCCGGGATTCGAAATTATTCTAATTTAGGAATATTTGGAATTTCTGTATATTTTGCAAGAATTTGATTATTTTGAGAGAGAGAGAGAGAGAGAGAGAGAGAGAGACCTAGAATCAGGCATACGGAAGGTCCGCAACTCTAGGGGGGCCGTAGGGGGGGGGGAAATAAAAAAGCCGTTTTTCG
>JAQGBD010001291.1:0-17254 GCA_034698165.1 Punctoribates punctum | reverse complement strand
CATCATACCCTCCATCACCCGAGCAGTCACAGCCTCCAAAGCAGTGATTCCCACTTTCGTTAGCTGGACCGTAGTTGCCAGTATCATGGTTGTTTGACTGAGTGCTAATGGGTTGAGTAGTGATTGCCGTATCATAAAGTGGTTGTCCAGTCATTCCTTTTTGTTGATTAATTATTTGCTGTCTTCGTCTCCTTTCCTCCTCATTCTGTTCACTGAATTCACTTTCATTAATATCGTTATTCATTTGTTTTCACAAAATTATTACACAATTTGGTTATCGTTTGGCTCTTATACGCAATTTATACGAATTTCACAGAAACAGTGAAAACCCTTTCGTCTAACAGTTTGAGCGCAATATTACTCTCTTTTCAACCAATTTTCACAAAAATGTTTTACAATCAAACAAATGGAGTAATTAAGTCACTAAATGACAGTAAAAAATAATTATCTTATAATTTATTTTATTGATAAAATGGCTGCAAATATAAGAAAGTTAAATATTTCTAAATTGTGTATATAATTTGTTTGATCAAATGATCAAGCTGACAAAACAATCTCATCTTATTTTTCTAGTTTATTGATGATTCATATAATGGAAACCAAACAATTAATAAAAGTGATCAATGATCATGGTCATTGATGATTATTTTTAATTTACATATGAATCTGATTTGGTTTTTATCTGAAGTAATTTACTTCACTTTTGGGAAATTGTGTTCAATCAGAGCAGTCAGAGCAACAGCCGTCGCCACCCAAACAGCACATACCGGAGTTGTTATCTCCTTCACAACAACCGCAGTCTGGGAAACAACAGCAGTGCCAACCACCGGCCCCCAGACCACAACAGTCCAAGTCTTGAGTAACACAACAAAAGCAATCACAACAGTCAAAGCAATTGTCAGATCTTGACTTTGGCTGAGTTGTGATCACCGGTTGTTTCCCTTTTTTAGTCTCCTCTCTATTCTGTTCACTCAAATCCACTTCATTTAGTTCAGTCATCACTCAATAAACAAAAATTTTACAAGGTTATCGAATAATTTCTTTAGTTTAAACTTTGAACATCTAGAACAATTATCTATTTGACATAAACACAATTATTGTATATCATATAAAACGTCTGATAAACATTAGTTCACTTCAGCACTTATTACAGTTAAACAGCTTTTTATGCCCTGATTTGAGTGCTTCCACTCATTATATTTAGACGTTATTTGTGTTTTAGATTTTGAAGTTCCCAAAGCCTTACATCAATTCATTGAAAAGTTTTTAGTTGAGAAAATTGAACTAGCTTATTTCTTGGACTTAAATTTTTCTAATAATATTTTTCCATAAAATAACCATGCCAAGTACTTAAAGGATAAGAACGATCAACAATATTGAAATGTACAAACTGTATAAATAAGGCAGGTAGGTTCAATTGATTCTGCTTATCAAAAATTAACTATTATGTAATTTTACTTGCTAATTTCCGGGTGGAATAGTGAAATGAATATTGAACCAATATATCAAAAATATAAATTGTATCATGCCAATTCTAACACTTGACGTAAATATTATTAATAAACTAATTATTAGTAATGGGATGTCCAAGTTTACTTCATCTGTATCAAGAATATTCTTTGGGGTATTTAATCTGAGCAATCACAATCACAGTCACAATCGCCGTCACACCCACCACACCCATCACAACCGCCACAACAGGAGTCGGAGTTATGGTCATCCCCTCCACAACAGTCACAAACATCGGGATCTCCACAACAGAAACAGAAGTTGACTTCAGAGCCGACACAATGACAATCATAACAGTAAGTGGTATCCAATCTTCCCGTTGGTTGAGTAGTGATCACTCCATTGGTCTGTTGTTGGCGTTCCTTCCGTTCCTCTTCATTCAGTTCAGTGAATTCGGTTTCATTAATACCGCTCTCCATTTGCACTCAAATTTTCACAAAACTATTTAAGAATTCCTTTATTTAAAAAATTTATATAAAAATATTCGAATTATTTTCTTTATTAAACATTTGAGAGAAATAAGTACTGAATTTCGAAATCATATACTAAATGACGACAAAATTGTTGAATAAATCAGACGATTGTCAGCAATAAACTTAATAAATGTGTACAATAAATAAAATTATTACTAATAAATTATTAGTAATATTTATTGCTCTGATTTGATAAGATAGCCATGGTGACAAGGTTTGAATTTAGCTAAACTTGTCTCTCATTCATTGGGTTTTACAATTGGTGTGTCTGAAGCAAGGTGAAATTGATAAACGACTTGAATTAAGAGTTTTTATTTCAATAATAATATTTCTGATTTGAATTTATTGAGAAAATAATGATTTAAATAAATAAATAAATGGTTTTAAGAGAATAAATTCAAATAATTTGAAAAATAAATTATCTATCACAATTAGCAATTCATACTTCCCAGACCACTACATATCGCACCAACACATTCAACAAAGCATCCTGGATCACATCCACTACAAACAGCACCAGCGCACTCGATAAAACAACCAGGATCACACCCACTACATAGAGCACCGGAACATTCAAGGCAACAGCCAGGATCGCATCCACTACAACCACCACAATCACACGAAGAACAGTCGGCACAAACAATACAGTGATGTCCTCCGCAATTACCACAAGAATGGTGATGATGGTGACCACAGTCTGCCCCACATAAGCAACGACATGGAAAACAAAGGAAATCAGTGATACCATCCCAACAACAGACACAACAGTTACAGTCCGAGGAATTCCCGACAGGAATGGGTGTCGGGTCGATGAAGAATATGTTATTTGATGACATCGTCGGTTGAGTATTGATTACTGTAGTATTGTTCAGATATTGGGGCTGTTGGGTCATCACTGCCATTGGCTGAAGCTCAGAATAAGCTGTCTCTGCTTGTTGTGGTTCTTGGTTATTCACATTTCCATTTTCAACACTATTTTGTAACGGTTCCGGTTGTTGTGTAACCACTCCATGAAACTCACTTTTGAGAACTGTTTCATTAATACCCTTATAATTGTTGTTCTCTTCATTATCTTCAGGTTTGAAACCATTCTCTTGAATATCACTATTCATTTGAAGTCTATTTTGCTTAAAACTTTGGGAGAATTTGTTGACTTCCACGCCGTCGACGGTGTCAGGACTGGCCGTCTCTATCTTAAACTCCGGCTCCTCTTCAGCATAAAAGTTATTATTATTTTCAGTTGAATTTTGGTCGACTTTCAAATTGTTTGACTGGAGTTTATTCCTTTGAAAATTGAAGTCATTATCAGTTGGATTGGGACTCATCGATGGAATGGCCTCAAAACTGTCCGAATGCTCTCTATTTGGAAACCCCAATGAATTTATATGATTAGTGTTACTCATTTCGATCTCAATTTAATTGATAGGAATAACAGATCCGTATTTCAATTGATGGAAATACTCTTAGTTTTGAAGAATTGCCACAAATTCTGTAATTCATTCAAACATTTATTTCATTAAATAAATAAATGATTTACAAAAACCATATGATTTTACACATAGACTGTTATAAACACGCCTTTCAACTGATAAAGAATATGCCTCTCGTTTAGGAAATGCCGATAATCGAGACAATCATATAATCATATTTATCACAATTTTTTGTAGTTTTCTATTGCATTGAGTGCTGTCACTAAACAATAAGACTAACAGTTTATCTATAAAATTGATTTTTTTAAGACAATTGTTTATCAAACTGTTTCAACCACTAAATGAAAACTCAAGTCTCTTATCAATAGATATTATTTCCATATATTCTCCATTGTATTCATTTTTGACTAAAGATTAATAAAGAAATTCTTTACTTCAAAATCTTTAGTAAAGAAATATTTCCAGAATTTTTGGTAAAACAGTTTTCGAACAATTATTCTACGATTTCTCTTCAATTCTTTACTAAATAAAAACAAAAACAATTTCAATAACACCAAAGAATGCCAAGAATCAATAAAACATTTGTCTTTGACAATAAATGATGAAATTATCACTTTATTAATAATCTTATTCGTTAAAAACTTGGAGTAGTCATGGTAATTTGTTAAGTTTGAAGGAATAATTTGAAACTTCATTTTTTTAGTCTGGATTTTATGAGTTTCATCAAGTTGAAATTAGAAATAATTTTGAATAGGCTTTATTTGTAACTTAAATAATAGTTTTAATTTTCAGTTTGAAATATAAAACGAATTAACAAAAGTTTTATTTGTTGGCAAACAATTGATTTCAGGGCAATAAATAAATTGAATCATCTTTCTTCAATTGATTAAGCAAGTAGCTGTAGCAAGACCTAGACAAAAACCTTGAATACAACAAGATATAACGCGACCACATCCATGGATACAAATGTAATCACACCCTTGACATTGACATGAAGAACAGTGAGCACAGTCTCCACAACAACTGCAATCACAACCGGAACAAACGCAATGATCCATATGTTGGCTCCAATCGACACAAGAATAATCATTGTGATGATGACCACAGTCTGCACCACACAGACAACGACACGGAAAACATAGGATATCAGTCATACCATACCAACAACAGAGGCAACAGTTCACGTGAGAGGAATGTCCAACAGGTGTATGAACTCCCGGGTCGACAACGAATATGTTATTTGATGCGGTCGTCGGTTGAGTATTGATTACTGTAGTATTGGCCATAAATTGGGGCTGTTGGGTCGCTCCATTCAATTGTTTCTGATACACATTTTCATTTTCAACGCTATTTTGGAACCGTTCGGGTTGTTGTGTAACCACTCCATGAAACTCACTTTTGAGAACTGTTTCATTAATACCTTCCTCTTTATTGTGACTGTTTTCTCCGTAATCTTCAGGTCTGAACTCATTCTCTTGAATATCACTATTCATTTGGAGTTTATTTTGCTTAAAAATATTGGAGAATTTGTTGACTTCGACGCCATCGAGAGTATCGGGATTTCCCGTCTCTATCTTGAACTCCGGTTCCTCTTCAGCATAAAAATTATTATTTTTGTGGTTGACTTGCAATTTGTTTCGTTTGATTTTATTCCGATGAAAATTGAAGTCATCTTCTATTGGATTATGACTGGGCGATGGAATTGATTCAAAACTGTCCTGATGCTCTCTATTTGGAAATCCCAAAGAATTTATATCATTATTACTCATGTCGTTCACAATTTAACCCGTCTCTCAATGGATAACAAAAAATATTATTTATAGAGAATTTTTTAAACGCATTTATTCATTTCATTTAAAAATGAATGAGTTTTTATTAAACAGAATTCATTTCAATAAGAATAAGCCTATTGTTTAAGAAATACCTGACTATTTGTCAGTGACTAATGGAGACAAACATTTTGATCACATTTATTGAATTGGATATGTGTTTGATAGTTGATCTAGCAACTTTGTCCTCCCCAATAACAATACAGAATATAGTTTA
Source organism: Punctoribates punctum (assembly GCA_034698165.1). NCBI lineage: Eukaryota > Metazoa > Arthropoda > Arachnida > Sarcoptiformes > Punctoribatidae > Punctoribates > Punctoribates punctum. The sequence goes on along the minus strand of JAQGBD010001291.1, from coordinate 11,796 downwards.
TCAGTAACATTGAATTTCAGGCTATTGTTTATCAAATGGTTTTCACAATTCAGTTAAATCTAAATACTCTTATCTATAGATAAAATGAATTGATAACAATATAATGTCAACTTGGCATTGAAACATTTCTGACGAGCTTTCAATTTCTAATAATTGCCTCACACATTTGTCTCCAATAAATGAAGGGTTGGCTTATCCCTTTCATTTTATTTGGGATAAGGTATTTCATGATAATCTGTTCACCAATTGGTTGATTCAGTGATATCTTTAGGTCAAAAAGTGTTCTCTAATTTTCAGGAACCGCCTTTGAGTTGGGAGGAACTGCCAAACAGAGAATTGGCAATAATTGTCATCTGTTCTGATGTGCAGAAAAAATACCTGCCATAATTGCCTTGCCCACTTCTCTGTCATGGCTTACAATTTGATTAACAGATAGAAAATCCATTTCTCTATTTTCATAAAATATTATTTTCTATATTTTTGAAACGAATCTGAATTTTGGTCAATATTTTTCAAAAACTATTTATTGAGATTTGGTTTAATAGTTATTTATGGGTACAAAAGGAAGCATATTATTATGAATTTCTATTTGGTTAGACTCGGGGCCAAACTTGTCTTTTCTATATATGGTGTATAAATAGAGCCATGAGATGACCACAAGAAATAGCATCGGAAGCAAAAATATGAGTCCTGTCCAGGAAAAGGCGAATCGAAGTAATATCACTTCATAGCCAAACAGTATTGAGAGACAGATATCGAAAATGAAGACAAATAAGAATTTTTGAGTGAAGTCCGCGAAAATCCCAAACGAAAGGATAAAAAGTCTTATGATATAGTCTGTGAGGACCAACACATGTCTCTCATAAATCGGGTGATTCTCAGAATCAGAATCAATCAAATGCGATATCTCTTCGAATGCATAGATAAGAGTAAACAGAATAAAGAGGGCACAGGTTATCATCGAAGTCCACTTATATGTGAGAAACAAATCCAATTGAACTTCATTTGCCATACTTTCCAATAATTAATTGTTTTATATTTCATTTAATTAGAAAAGGTTTTAAACATTTTATATATTTAATGCGCGAACTATTCAATTGATGGCAAAATTATTTATTGTTTGATTTCCATGTTCTGGTTTGGTATTTGCAAGGTGATCACTAGCTTGGCTTAGCATAAAAGTCCAGTTCTGACTTCAATTGTTTATCGCATTCAATAATTCATTCATTTATTGCAATTCAAAGAATTTGTTATTTTATATTAAAGTTTAGAAATTATATTAGAAATGAATCCAAAGATTGAGAACAGAAATACCATTGAAGACAAGACAAGGAATAAAGGGATTGAAATAAAAAGGGAAGCCATCGATTCAAAGCAATTGAGTGACAGATATGGAAAGAGATCCCAAACAGACGGCCCTTTAGTTTTACAAATTGAGACTAATTGTCAAAAACGTTGGAATAGTTTTTCATTGATCTCATGTGTTATGTCTTTGTTTCCGATCATCAAATGGTTACCGAAATATAATATAAAGGAATACCTGTGCGCCGACGTAATGGCCGGACTCACTATATCTGTATTACATGTGCCACAAGGGATAGGAAATGCCTTCGTTTTAGACTTAGATCCGGTCTACGGTTTATACGTTTCCTTCTTTCCAGTGTTAATCTATGCAGTGATGGGAACGTCACGTCATGTGTCGATCGGGTCTTTTGTTGTGGCCTCCCTTATGATGAGTAATATAGCCGACAAACTAAACGCCGTTTCCATTCGTCCTCTGAATGGCACCACTAATGGGACTACAGATAACTGGCCGCCAACTACTCTGGAAGTGCTGACCACTGTTGGAATAACAACGGGAATCGTTCAGATAATTATGGGGTTTCTCAGTCTGGGCTCACTTTCTCTGATTCTGTCCGATGAGTTGATCTCTAGTTTTACGACAGGCGTTGCCTTTCATGTAGTGGTCTCTCAATTAGATACGATTTTGGGGCTCAATATCTCCAACCAAAGCAGTGGTCCCTTCAAACTCATTAGAGTCAGACATCCCGAGGAATAAATCTTTTGTTAATTCAATTATTATCTCTTTGTTTGACAGACTTTAGAAGCGATTCGCAAAGAATTTCATAATTCAAATGTGGCCACAATTATCTTCTCTATAATCGTGATATCAGTGCTCGTGGTATATAAAGAATTGATCGAATCTAAGGTGAAGAAGAGGACAGCGATTCCGATACCAATAGACTTAATAGTTGTGATAATTTCGACTCTAATCTCGTGGTTAACCAAATTTAATGAAAAGTTAAAAATCGATGTCGTCGGGCAACTGTCCACCGGGTAATTCATTCACAATCTGATGAAATCAGTGGTCTTTTATTCATAACTGTTCTGTTTGACAGACTGCCCACTCCTAGTATTCCTCGATTTGATTTTGTATCGGATGTGCTCATCGATAGTGTGATTATAGCGACCGTCACTTTCGCCATATCCTTGTCTTTGGCCAAAATATTCGCCAAACGGAACAGATATGAAATCGATGCCAATCAAGAGCTGATAGCGTTGGGCTCTGCCAACGTCTTCTCCTCATTCTTCTCGACATTTCCGGCGTCGGCCGCACTCTCCAGAAGTACACTTCAGGAGCGAATCGGCGGCAAAACACAAATCGCTAGTCTTTTCTCATGTTTTGTAATACTTTCGGTGCTGTTAGTGTTGGCCCCATATCTCTATCATTTGCCACAAGTGAGACAATTGTCTTCATTTATATTTGAGTTAACTTTGAAATGCCTTACAGTTTGTGTTGTCGTGTATTATATCCATTGCTATAAAGTCTATGTTTAAACAGTTTAAGGATTTTTGGGACTTTTGGTTCATCTCAAAACTGGATGCCGTCTGTTCCCCACCAGACCTATGATTTAGAAAATAATTTGAACCCTTTTCTATTCCCGTAGTCTGTATGGTTGGTCACCTTCTTGTCTATAATCTTCCTCGACGTTGATATCGGACTTATTTTGGGTATAATTTTCTCATTTCATGTGATTCTCATCCGAATGATTATGTAATTAATTGATTACAATTTAAACTCTTATTTGAATTAATAGTGATTTTGTTGTGTCATAGGCCGACCTCATCTCTGTTGGGATGTCTGCCCTCAACCGAAATCTATGTCGATATTAAAAAGTATAGAAACGCCGAAGAGATTAATGGCTTCAAAATATTTCGTTTTTGTTCTCCGATTTTCTTTTTAAGTAAAGATATTTTCAAGAGAAAGGTCTTTGATTTGGTTTATATTAAGGCAAATGACAGGTATTTCTAATTATTTGCCCAAAGTTTCAATTTTTCTCGATTTTCAACAATTCTTTTGATTTTGAAATTTTCAGCGAATCCTCGAAAAACATAAAACGAGCGAAAACTGTGATAATAGACATGTCTTGCATACCATTTATGGACAAATCGGGTGTCGACACAGTCACTGATGTGATCAAAGTTCTGGAACAGCACAACATAACCACTTGTCTGGTCTCGTGTCCCATACAAGTCATTGAAATCTTTGAAAGAACCAATTTTTTTAACAATTTCAACAAATGTTGTGTTTATCCGACGATTCACGACGCGGTCATTACTTTCAAATAATTACCAAGATCATCTGAAACCTTATCCTTCATTTTTAATGATTTTTATTATATCTATTCTTTTTTTTATGTAAATCAATTGTCAATAAAATCAAATCATTATATGTTTAGACAAAATATGTTTAATTATGTCTATAATTATTAATTAAGTATTTGTGAAAAACGAATGATTGGTTTGTTTGAGTCTTATTTACTCTTAAGCTTCAAATGAATTGAAGAAATGATCTGAAAAAAGGTTTTATCAAAATTAAGATCATTATTGATATGAAGACTGTTTGACTACAAATAAATAAGTTTATTAGACGACAGTTTCATTGACTTTTTGTTGGCTTTTCAATCGATTGCAATGCGGAACCACCCTCTGAATCATCGACATTATTATAGGTGGACGATGACGAGGGTGAGTATGACGAAGAATTGTTAGTCTTCTTGGACTTATTGAACTTAAATTCTTGTGTTTACTCATCCTTCCGTTCCTTTCCTGGACTGACCTTGTATTCATATCCTAAATAGCAAGATAGCAATAATTCAAAATTCAAAGTCATATTTTTGCTAAATATGTTTTTTGAGAAAAAAAATCTTTTTCTTGTTTTTGGACCAAAACTCGGGTTTTCTTTCATTTAAATGAATGACTGAAACGAAAAACTGTTTCGTCGAGTCTTTCACTAGAATTCAATGTCAGCTAAAAATAGGTTTTACTCCACAATTGAGTGAACAGAAGCACAGAATAAACAGTTTCACAGACATTAAAAGCACATAAAACAGCTTCAAATCAGATTATAAACAGAGAATTTTTATTATCATTTTAAAAGTCATTCACGGCTTCAATGGTTTCAAGAATTTTGTTGACATTTAAAGGTTTTGGAATGAATTCAGACAAAACTCAGCACAGAATGAACTCTAACATTGAAAACATTAAAAAATTATAATCTGTTTCTATTTCTGTTCAAAAATTATTGAAAATAAAAATATTTTCCACACATTTCCCAAAGTAGTAAAAAAATCACTCAATTTATTGCTTCATCTCATCGTTTGTTATAATATTTTAATCCTTTAAATAAACAAATAAATGATTTATTGAACATTTGTTTAGATTAAAGGACAGAATATTCTGTTCAACACAATAATAATAGACTGAAAGCTGAATAACGCCAACACTTTATTATTCTTAAGGATAAGAGAAATGATTGATTCAAAAGCACACAGAATTAGAAACCTAATTAGGAATTCCTATGTCAGCCCTCAACCGACTGATCCAAACAAGTCTTTGACGAAACTGTCGTATGATTTATATATTCTTAGACTTAATTAAAGGCTTTTCATAAATATTTATAACTATTTTTAATTCTTTGAAAATATAATATTTAAAAATTTAAATAAAAACAGGTGTAGGCCTTGTGTGGGGTGTGAGGGGTGTCTGTACTCAGAGCTCATCCAAATGCCAATCAGTTTGATCATTAGTGTCTCTGATAACCCCTGAAGAATGTTTTGGTCTATTTTTATGTGAAAAAGAGTGAAAAAATTGCATTCGTTGTGGAGGAGCGCCGTTTACTCTGACATAACCTCTAAAAAATTGCACAAATCCTCTAATCGAGAGCTCAGACCCTCTTTTGTGTTGACGCAAAGCCTGTGTCTTGGAATTGGGCCACAAATGTCTAAATCCTTTCTTATTTTTATTTTTCGTCACAAAAATTTCTTCAGTCATTTGACAGAAACACTGGGATTGAGTTCAAAACTATTTGGAAAATATTTCTGAAGTTTAGTTTCAGAAATCGTTTTCATACGAAAAGTGATTTCAATTTTTAAGCGAAAATATTAATTAAAACATTTTTTGGTTGACTTTTGATTTTTGTTCTGACATTGAATTCATTGACTACTCATTTGTGAAGTGATTTGTTTGCGAATAATAATCAGTGAAATATGTATTCAGCCAACAGTTGGTGGAGAAACCCTTCCCCGTCGTGTACTCCCAATGAGTTGATTGAGATAATCACTAAACCAAACGGTGGTTACTATACTCTGCCCACAGAGCCATACAATGAGGTCTTTCCTAATCTCTATATCAGTGACGGGTAAGAAGTCTTTAATTTCTTTTGAACTTTCGATTGAAAAACAACCATTTCTTCAGCACAACAGCCCTTTGCATATCAATTCTTCGAGACCTGGGTATAAGCCATGTGCTGAATGCCAGCTGTGGTAAAGACAGGTCTTTCTGTTTAGTCAACACTTCTCCCGAATTCTATAGAAGTGCTGGCATTGAATTCATGGGAGTGGAGGCGCTCGATATAACTATTTTTCCCTTGTACAAACACTTCGAAAGCGCCGCCAATTTCATCCATGAAGGTCTACGGAATGGGGGCCGAGTACTGGTTCATTGTGGGGAAGGCATCAGTCGATCAGCAACTCTGGTATTGGCTTTTTTGATGATCAAATGCGGTTTCACTGCACAGGAGGCCGTCAAACAGGTTTCCAGACATCGGAATATTCTGCCAAATCTCGGATTCCTCCGACAGTTATGCGAATTGAATGATCAGCTAAAACAACGACAGCCCAGAAGACAGTCAGTCAAAGAGATTACACGTAATCTGTCCTCTGATTTGATTGTTATTTAAAACATTAAACACAAACTATATTGCGTTCAGTTTAAGAATTCTGTTTTTAGCTTGAACAGTTCTTTTGCTTAAACAGCAAAGGCTAGACTGTAGCTAGGGCAATAGATCATTTAAAAACTGAATCCAGTATATACTCATTGTTTTTATGGATTCATTTCAGAGATTATCCTTTTGATGAACCGAAACATCTCTTTAGTCACTAACCCATAGACTAATCATTCCTAAGACTTGACTCCAATTCACTCATAATTTTGTCATTTCATTGAAATTCTATTCATTTTCCTAAACTATAAAATCATTTTCTCTCGTATTCAGTTCTATCGAATAAATGATCATGGTCTATATTTTCAAAATAAGATCATTAATCTATCATGCATGACCTATCCTATCTTGTTTAAAAATAGATGTACAAGTAAATTATTCAAATCATGCAAAATAGGAGCAAGTTCATTATTATATTTATGCTTAAACTTATTACGTAAACAAGACTGACATATGAGCTGAAATGACCCTGGTTTAGATAATTAATAGAATAACTGGTTCATAGAGGATAATCTGCTGAATTGTCTCTTATTTTTACCTTTCACCTAGTTCTTCTAACAGTATTTCTAACAGAGATGGACAGACTATTTACGGGGTTAACCATAATCTTATATTTGATAACAATTTCTTCTGTAGTAATTATTTTAGACAAATATTCACTGGATATTCAGAAACCCTTCCTTCTGGACATCTCTGATATTCATTATTTCTAACATATTTGACAACAAATCATTGATTAACACAATTTTCAATCTTTTTATATATAAAACAAATAAAAAAATTAAAACTTTTTCGTCATTTTATACCAAAATATTACTTAAATATAAACAATTAATTAGTATTTTCGTAATTTTTTCGCAATTCTGTTCTTTTTATTCTTTCCTCTTCTGATAAACATTGAGTAACACATTTCTCACACATTCTTAGGGATGAGAAAAAATTTTCATCAGATTTAAAATTAGATTTAATGTCATAACAAAGCAAACGCTGAGTAAAAGTAGTTTTAAATGTTATGTAAATGTATTACAAGTAATGAGAAAATCATAACATTTTTGTTATTTCTTTGAATTAAAGCCAACTCTTTGTTAGAATTTTGTCATAATTTTTGTGATTAAAAACATTGAAATAAAGTACTTAAGAAAGTGTTTCGCAAATAATTATTGGAGTCAACCAAAGGAACGGAAACACATTTATGGCAATCCATAAAAATAGACGAAATTCTAAAAACAAGATTCAGTGAGGGATGGTGTGAGTCAACTGTTCAATAGAGTCAGAGTTCTCAGAAAATCGTTTTTATTCACACACAATGACTATAATAATTGTATAAAATGACTAATTAAATAAATAAACGAAGTAGGTGAATTAAAAAATGGAGAAAACATTTGCTCATGTTCATTTGGTATTCAATGCAATATTGACTGCCAAAAATGTGTAGCCCATCCACATGAGGATGACCTTGGAAAATTGAACAAATATTGAGTATTTCACGGATTTATCATGATTTAAACCTGGTAAAACTGGAATTCATTAATCAAGAAAAGTGATCCACAATAGAAGCCTGTATCTTTGAGGGCAACTCTTTCCAATAAAGACATGAGCTAGAACAAATCAAGTTTAAATTGAATGAAAATTATTTATTTAAATTGATTTTTACCTTAATTTTGACCAAAATTGGGACTGAATTTGGTTTCAATTCCACCAAAGAGTGGGTCAGAATCGGATATAATTTGTTTGACTCGTTGTGAACTCCGATCGCAAATATGAATAGAGTTGTAATACAAATGAAATCAACAAAAAGTACTAAAAATATAAACGCGAGGAATACTCGTGTGTTGTCTTCGGTAAGTTTGGCCACCATTACAGCAGATATACCACACTCTATAAAACAGGTGCTAAATATGAATTTCGACCAAAATCTGTTCTTTATTTCAATTTCACAATTGATTTGATTGAATCGACGCAACGTTTCAACTATTGAATGCCAATTACTTCTTCTCATTTGATTTATTGAAACTTTGGTTTCACCAATTTTAGCAGACTGAGCAAGCAGATATTTAATTCTTAGGTTCTCCAGCTTTAATTCATTCATACATTTAAAGCATAAAATGTAGAAATAAATGAATTGTAAATATAAAAACTGTATGACGTAGAGAGCGAATAATGAATCGAGAATACAAGCAGGTATCCCAATGAGCAAGACCATCTCCCACGAACAATGAGAGCTATATATTGTCAAAAGTAAAATAACTCCCATTGAGATCCAAAGTTTGACATTTAGGTCAATAAATTTGAAAATAAATTTGATCTTGGCACTTGAGTTTGTTACCTCTGTTTTAACTGAATTCAACCAAAAGGGACGGCTGTTTCCGATGGAGTAATAGTAATGAATTAGTTGAGGAATTAGAGTCAGAAGAGTGGAAAAAATCATTAATGAGTTCCACATTATTTTGAGTCTCCAATTGAATGATAAGTCGCCTAACATTAGAGAAACGTTTTTCTCGTTTACCTGAAGTGAAACCAATTCTCGGATCAAAATCACTGACAAAACACTGAATATGAGAATCGGTTTGTAATACAGTTTTCTTCGCTTATTATTCAGTGGAAAATGTGATAAACCAATTGAATAGAATCTTTGGCCGATTATATCCAGCAATTGATTGCAGAGACGACACCGAAACCTCAGTTCTTCAACGGAATCCATTTTCAACTCAACTATGAAAAACCAAATCCAGAATCGATGACTTATTGGACAGAAAAATAGACTAGAATTGGAATTTTGTGAACATTAATCACAATAAGTAAATAATTAAGCTAGATCAATATTGCGTTTTGCTCACAATATTTTTGAGAAACGTTTTAATGTGAAAAAAGATAAATTTAATTCATTGCCTTCGGTCACGAATACTATTCGAAACCAAGTATTGATTTATTGAAAGCATAAGCATAAGCAAGCTCAAATTAGGATTTTCTTGCCAATCATTTGCTTTTTCTGTCAAATCAAATTAATGTTCTTGTTCATTCTCAACAGTGTTCATCAATGTATAGCTGATCCCATTTATTAAGAAATTAATTTTTTCTATTTATCTATCACTATAATTGATCATGGTGATAGTGTATGAAGAATAAGCCAGTAAGATTTTTCCAATTATTGAAGTCAATCAGAGGAACGGCAACTCATTTTATAGCAATCCATAAAAATAGTTGAAATTCTAAAAACAAGATTCAAATTCAGGGATGGATTGACTCAAGTGTTGAATAGTTTTCAAAAAATAATTTTTATTCGAATAATAATTCAAAACAATCAAAACTAGAGATAATTGCGATTATAGGCTGTCCTTTAGGTCTATCCATTTGATTATCTTTTTATGAGAGGACAGTACCATAAAAAAGGACTGAATATTCATTTGAAAACATAATTAAACAATTTTTATACAAAATTTACATTAATTTTCGTAATTATCACAAAAATATTGATTTATAAAACGATTCGTAGAAAAAGATTATCAAACGTTAATCGCATTGATTTGAGGGACGGGTTGTGTGGACACAATTCGGACTCTAATCAAATACAGAGATGAGCAAGCTCCTCACAAATTTTTCGCTGACAGGGGATGAGGTATACCTCCCCCTTAAGCTCATCCCTTTATATTACATTATAAATAAAATAATTGCAAATAATTATTAATTCGTAACAAAAGTCAAATGAAAACTAATTTTGTGATAAAATCTAAAAAATAGAAATAAGTCTTAAACTCGGAAATAGTTATGACTTTGGAGTCAAACGAACCATAATTTCGTCCAATTCTTCGTCGGAGTCGATCACTATTTCTTCGTCAGAACGGATCAGAATCTCTTTACCTTTAAAGCCATTGATTGGCTTATTTGTGTTCAAACTATATATGAGTCGTTCCTCTTCTTCTTCAGAAGCGAAGACAGGATTACTAAGGATTTCGAGTTCCATTTGGTCGGTCTTAATGGCCTCATATTCGAGGCCTTCCGTTGTACGCAAAGACCGTAAACACGTTTTATTCATCTGATAGACCTCTTCGAGCAGTTTTCGGTTAATTATGTCAAACAGTTCTCTCAGAAGAATGGTTTGAAGACGAATAAAGTTCTTTATTTTTGTGGTAATTCTCTTGAAGTTCAGATCTCTGCCATATTTGGGGGGTTTTATCGTTAAATACGTCCAAAGAATTTTATCAAAAGATCTGAGCTCTGGTTTGGCCGACAAATAGGCGGACTTAAAGTTCTTCCTCTGGAGACTTAAGTCCCATACCCTGACGTCGACCGCATTCTCCAAATTGATGTCAAACAAGTGATACAAAGCGTCCGACTGATGGCGTAATGCGAACATCACTTTCTGGTTGTGTGTCGACTCCAGAATTGGCTTCAGTTGACCGATAATTCCACTGTTATTGCTGTCGAAGACATAAATGGCGTCCTCAGTGGCGAAAGCCATCAGATCTATGACTCCATTGCGAGAGACGTCTTCACCGAAGACCGCGAAACCTAAAGAACTGGTTTTCGATAGGTTTTGGATCACATCAAAGAACGGGTCAGACATTGAATCAAAGAAAACGATATCATTGGAGGCCTTTAGACTCAATGGCTTCAAATCAATTTCCAGCGGTTTCTCGTCTTCATTCAGATTAATTGTCTCCACTTCCTGTTCATAGCCGTCATCGGGATAGCTGTGGATCAGGTCTTTGTCCACTTCGGTCTCTTCGTCATTACAGTGAAGACGTGAGGGAATCACTAATCGCTCGAATTCTTCACCTCTTTTACTACTATCGCCTCTTCAGAGATAATGGATTATTAAAATAAGTGATAAACAGAAGAATAGAGAACCTGTTGTCTGTGACCCCTTTTATCAGGGGTCTGTCCTTTTTGTGGTACTCCCGAAGACGCCATTTGCTGATCTCATAGTCATTGATGACATAATCACCGAAGAACTCGCCGTCGATGGAGGCGTCGATCAGATTGAAGCCATTGTTTTCGCATTTGTCAAGAGTTCCGACCACTCGTTGACGTCGACTACACTTCTCTCTGAACTCAATCGAAGATCCGACAAATGATTTGATCAAATGGATCCGATCCTCTGTCTGCCACTCAAATAGATATCCGGTCCTCACTGTTCGGCTCTTTAAGGCCATGACTGTTGCGGTGATAATTGGGTTAATCCACTAATTATTGTGAAAAACAGTTTCAGATTTGGTTCACAAACGCATTGTTTTTCATTTAATGCTTTTCTATTGGCTTTGAGTTCAACACAAATGAGCGCTAACTTTGAACTCTTTCTCCTCGAATACAATCGGCTTTCAATCGAAACCGGGTATTACTCACACTTAAAGCATTTATACCTTGCTAATTATTTGATAGGGGCCGTTCCATAGGTCAGGCCTTTCCACTCACATGTAAACCCTCTCTACTCATATCAAAGTCATTCTAATCTTGATTTGACTCATTTGTATCGAAACGTGTCTTAAGAAATATTCTATGAGTTATGGAATAGT